>JAVCKX010200663.1:4311-15575 GCA_034780695.1 Lepetodrilus gordensis
CAGGTCGTTATCTCACATATGTATGTTAACTATGACAGGTCGTTATCTCACATATGTATGTTAACTATGACAGGTCGTTATCTCACATATGTATGTTAACTATGTTCAGGTCGTTATCTCACATATGTATGTTAACTATGACAGGTCGTTATCTCACATATGTATGTTAACTATGTTCAGGGACATACAATCAAAGGTATACAATTCGAACCATTATTCACTGTATCTAATTACTGTTAGTCCATCTGTTTTGTACATAGAATCGTCTGTGAATCCTTTGTCAGTATATATACCAAGTCTCCTATTTTTACACAGGCACTTTTTATACTTTTCTACACATAGTAAGTGTATACACAATATTATAGAATATCAAAATTTAAATAAGACACCAAATATCAAATCAAACGGTTCATGTTGGAATATTTCGTATGTGAATTATGTCTTGTATTGCCAAAATCAACATACACGTTTTCGAACAACACTAAAGTCAATACTGGAACATTAGAGGCATGTTAAACAAATCTGGCTGACGATCATTTAAAAAGGTTAACAAGCAAGTATTATACAGACTAGAATATATTCATCAGCTATACTCGCACACGTTTTATGTTTTGTTTGTAAGCAAGTAAATAGTAGCAGTTCTTGAACGATTACAAGGATGTCATACACACACATGCCATAGAGTACTGCAAGTTCTGTGGGTCAACACCATATTTCTCTGAAGAAAGTCCATATTACTAGTCGCCAGTGTTGTTGAATCCAGGTTAACACGCCAATATCACTGCACTTGTGTATATATACTAGTTTTGTTGAATATGATCAACCACACCCTTGAGAGAGGACACATGACTCATTTGACAATACTTCTTATGGTTTTCATACTATTCACAATATTGACAACACAACGATATATCAACGTTTGTCAGAATTTATTGCCACAATTTCCAAGCCAATAAATACTAGAAATATGAAGTGTTTCTTTCCTTATTATATGAATAGAAGTCCTTCATGTCAAGTAGAACAAGGTACAAAGTACACAGGAGAAGTTCACAAGGCAGGGGAGAAGTTCACTAACAAGGCATTGAGCTCACGTTACACTGTAGACAATGTTGATTCTTCTCCATATGCTTCTGCTATGTGCTATATGGATATGATGCTAGCATTCTGGGGCCGTATTCACCAAAGGGTTTAAGTCAGTTTTGAAGACCAAAGATATAGCAAAAATTGACTTAAACCCTTTCGTGAATAAGGCCCCATGGCAGGTAATCATAAAAGGGCTTGTCAGTTTTTGCTATATATTTGGTCTTCAAAAACTGACTTAAACCCTTTTATGGCGGTATGGCGGTGGTCATCATTGACCCAGTTGAATACTAGAGACATGATTGACCAGTGTGACTGAATACTGACCACTGTGACTGAAGACTACAGTCTCCCCTATTGCACACTGTGACTACAGTCTCCCCTATTGCAACAACCATGCTGCTCACGTGTCATGAGTGAGTAAGTGAATATGGAGTTTAACGTCGCTGCGGGAATCTTTCACCCATTTGCGATGGGCGAGTGAGTGAATATGAAGTTTAACGTCGCTGCGGGAATCTTTCACCCATTTGTGACGATCACATGTCCTGGAATGCCCCTTCTAGAGAGACGACATTATTGTGTAACGGACCTCAACCGTTCACACAAACAAATGTTGAGTTCTCCTTGAATTTACAAATCACAATGCACTCACTTTCTCATTCATAAAGTACAGGCATATATTTTTCTTTCTTATAACAATTTCTCCCATGCTTACATTCTTGAGATACATGCACACATTTTCTCTAACATCTAGAAAGCATTGAATAGTAGTACTGTATCATAGTAGTATTTTCCCAGCAGTGTACTTAGATATTGATGAGGTTTCCACAGGACTTTTATATATGGTGATCATTTCGACATGAGAGAGAAGGCGAGTTACATCCCATGCCTATACTCTCACACATTAATAAGCTCACATATTCTTAAAACAACACAAATTGTCAACAAATTTGTTTTCAGAAAAATGTAAATATATAACACTGGCACTGCACATAAATACAGTATTTTGCGCATGTAATCATCATCATTTATTTAACAAAATAACTTGTTACATGCTACCAATTTACCATAAGTGTACTGCCCAACTATATGTTCCGTTGGTATCTAAACGTGTAGTAAAAATGGCTTTGATTTCGAGGATGAAAGAAAATCAGCCACGAAAACATGCTAGAGTGGATAACAAAATGCACACTGCCAGTATAATACTACATACATGTCAGGGCTCCAGACTAACATTTTGAGTTACTTGCCTGCAGAGCAAGTCAGGGCAAGTTGCAATGTTAAAAGGTAGGTTGCCCACAGTACAATTTTACTTGCCCCTGTACGTCGGGCATATGTTAGTCTAGAGCCCTGTATGTACTGCCATGAATGCCTGCTATATGTTGATACTGCTATATGGTCATACTGCTATATTGTGGCATCTCCGAAGATGAGTTCGAGGGCGGCCTGAATGTCTCCACCAGTGGCTTGTAGTGCCCGGGTGGCCAGGGCGTCGTCAGTGATCCCCATGTCTCGTAACTGCTGCAGCTGAGACTGCAAGAGTCATAATAGACATGTCATCACATGCCCATTGAGTGAGTCAGTGAATATGGAGTTTAACGTAGCTGCGGGAATCTTTCCCCCATTTGCGACGATCACATGCACAGGTACCAAGATGTCAGGAATGATTGTTCGCCTGCCCGGACAAAGTATTATCCACAGGCGGACAAATGATATAGCTTAGATAAACAAACCATTTACCTACAGGGCAAGTAGTTTCATGTATGACAGGACACACGGACAAGTCCCTCAAAAAGTTGATGTAGAGCCCGGAGCGAGAGTTATTGCGTTTACGTCACAGTAGGAATTTTTCACCCATATGTGACAAGCTATAAAAGATAGACAGTCCATCAGGTACTGAGACCGACAGGCTATTTGACCTCACCTCTGTAGCTGCGTTCTGAGCCTGTAGCATGGCCTGCTGGAAGAAGTCCGAGGAGATGATTGGAGGTCCTCCAGACTGAGAGGCCCCGGAGGTCGATGGCTGAGGACCTCCTGACTGAAATATTAATGTACCAAGCTTAATACTCTCCACTGGCCAGCTTCTTGTCACTGCATCGGGCCTGTGTTTCATGAAAGGGTATAGTCAGGGACGTAAATCATGGGTTGTACTGTATAGGTTGGGGAATAAACCAGGATATATGTTTTTTTTTACTATAGCAGAGAAGGATGAAAACATTGATTAATGCCTCGACAAGCGGTACAGCCCTTTCGTGAAATAGAGATGGGGGCCCTCCTCTGAAATGGTGATACTCTAAGGTAACAATCTGCACTCATTTATGCCATTACATACAGTAGGGCCAAGAAGATTGCTTCTTAATAGTCTGGATGTGCTACCTCTGCTGTTCTATCCCAAAAGGATAATCTATATACTGCTAGTCCCTGTTTCACAACAGTCTCCTAACTATTTAGGATCTCCTAAACCAGTCCTAAATGCTATTACCTCGTAAGAAGTATTTCACGACGACACCACAAGTCATATTCGTTCATAAATCAACTTTAGGTCCAATAGGAGCTCCTATAATTTTAGGAGGCCGTCGTGAAACGGCGGCCTGGTATGCAAGCTATTCAAAAGACAGAGGTGGTGACAGGAGACTTACCCTAGAACTAGTACTAGAACTAGAACCCTGTGCTGTAGAGAGCGCGTCTGCCAGCTGCGACGCTGTAATACCCTGACCTCCACCCACAGTCCCAGCCTGCAGAAATAGCGATACGTAGTAACACAAACTTCATGGACTACTGTAAATCATGAAATTAATGCGTCACTACTTTAATGCAACCTCTAGATTTTAGACGTAAATGCGACACCAATAAAATGCGAACGGTCATGTCTCCATACATGTTTTCCTCCAAGTCTTACCTTTAATGAGCAGCAATTAAATGCGACAATACGGCGGTCGCATTTTTCACATTAATATTCTGCTCGCATTAATTTCATGATTTACAGTAACAGTGGGATACTGGTCGCAACAGATCAATGGAAACTAACCAAGTTTGGCCTCTTAATATAGCCACATCGAAAGCATATCCTAACGCCTGGAAATAATGAAAACCCTAGCTTTCGACAAAAATACGTAATCATCATTAGATAGCTAACTCTGTAATCATATTTCACTTTGAAGCATTCCAAGTATTATTTCACTTTAGGGAGCTCCAAACATTATACCTAAGCAGATAAGACAGTGAATAATGTTGTGAACTCACAGGTGGCCCTGCCTCTTCTTCTTCATCAGACATCTGGTCCAGAGAATATGTTCCTGGAAAGAAAACATAACATTCGTTAATAAAAACTAGTGACTGTATGGCATGCCAAAGAAGTATCCATTGCTCTAGCTCAAATTTAGTGTTAAATCGTCTGTTTATCAATATTTGTGGCTGTATGCTTCCTATGACATAGGGTGCATTACTTAATGATCTGGACACAACCCATACATGTACTGTAGATGATATGACACTTTGTGCAAGTACAAACTGATACATACAAACAGTATAGCAGTAGATACGACACATTGTGCCGATACTGGTTGCTCTAGACACCAATGATTTCAGTAGAATCAGAAGTAGGTGGCAGACTAGCAAAAGTAAGAAGCCAAAGGTCTACATACATCATACTTTCATCTACAAAGTTGTATCAGCAAGATTGAAAGTAGGGAAATAGACGCACAAATTTGCCGGTCATCAGCAACTATTGAAACCACTGTGACACACTGCATCATCAGTAGATATGACAAATATTATGCTACACTGTACCTGTAGTAACCCGAGACGAGTCCTTGGTTCCCTCCTCCCCAACAGCTGCAGCTATAGCAATGGCAGCGTGGCCAAACGACGGATGTCGGTCCAGAAGTCTGGCAAGGGAGGTAATAAATGGTAAATGCATTACTACAAGGGAGGTAATAAATGATAAGTTATCACAACAAGGAGAGGTAACAAAATGCTCAGAGAGTGGTAAGGTGGTAAACAGTAAAATATTTTCTAGTTATTGGCTATTCCGCATGACGATAGCAAACTCACAAAGTAGGACTTGAACTCGGACTATTGTTCCTACCACCTGACCACTGTGCTACACTTACTTCATAATATTTTGAGGGTGAGCCAGTATGGCCAGAAGTTCTGGATCTTGTAACATAGCTGAAAGAGAAATATTAAATAATTTGGGGAATGCACATTCATTTTACATGTAAACATGAGGTAATAACCAATTAAAGTATGAATAAATTACTCACAGTTTAATAGCAAAAATACTAAAATCGACAAACGGGACTGTCAGAACATTGATTTTCTTAAAGACATTCATCATTGTAATTGCTTGCTTTGTCGATACAGAAATATTTCACCTACACGCTACAACTACAATGTGATCCTTGTAAATGAAAGAACGAAGTAGTGATTCAGCTGCAATAAATTTAGTTTCAGACAATTGTCCTGAATAACTAAAACTGAGTAAAAGAGTTTCGGACGTTTTGGTAATAATATATGTATTTTAAACATGCCATTTCGGACATTTGAAAAATAAATCGATAAATTGCTGATGGCCAGCAAAAACACTGGAAGTAAGTGCTTTACGTCACAGAGGGAATGAAACAATGTTTAAACGTCTGGGGTTGTTGAAGAGCTTACAGATGGCAACAGGGTCTGAGTCCAGGCCAGGGGTGGCAGCGATGATGTTCTCTATAGTCTCGGGGTCAGTCAGCATCCTCTCCACCTGTGGTAGCACAACAACCACAACAGCATTATACAACTAGCAACATCATCAATACAATTACTTACAGGCAGTCCAGAAAGCTTACTGTATAGCACAAAACCCATGCCAGTCTTAACCCTCTCCCTGCTGGATTAGGCACAGACACTGCACTTCAGTGCATCTCTGCTAGTTACCTTCAGCATGGAGAGGGTTAATATAATTAAATGTTCAACATGGACCTTTAGGACAGGTTATGAAATGTTTTGAGTACACATTAAAATCGTACTAAAAAAACGTTACATATTTGGGCGACTGAATTATTGTTTTATGTCACAGAATCTTTCACCCGTATCAGGGCCGTATGTGAGGAGAACTACTATTGTAGAAGACCACAAGGTGAAGATGACTATATAATCTCACAATACTCCTATAAGCCGGGTTCAGGATGTCACTCTGTAGTGCTGCGACAATCTCTGCTTTCCCAGGAACATCGTGTACAGAATCTGAAAATGACGAGAAAATATCTCACTATCATATTTACATTCGGAAGCTTACTTGTTGGAATAACACCTACAAGTACAACACCTACAAAGGTAAACAAACATCAATTGGATTTCTAACATAAAAATATTAAAGTTTAGTGAGTCATTGAATTATTGTTTTACATCAAAGTGGGAATCCTCACCAATATGTGATCATTAATATTTAATTATATCATAGATGGAATAAATATTAGGATCTTGAACAACATGGTAATTTTAGCTATTGAATATACATGTTTGGTTTCCTTTTCAGTTAAGCTATTATAGCTTATTATTACTATGCATGAATGTCGTCTTTATTTTTAATGATTTGATTATTGTTTAATGTACATCAAGATTTAGACGATCATGAAGTTTCATATTATCAGTGCTTGTATTGAGATTCACCAGGGCAATAGCACTGACCTGTAGTTGCATCACGGATGGTTTTCTGCAGGACATAAATTGTGGACCCCGACTTTATCCCGTAGCTTGTCAGTGGTTTTCCAGTGAACAATCTCTGACCACAGTATATCAGTTCTGAAACAGAAAATGAACACATAAATCACCATCATACTTGTATTAATTACTAATTATCGCAAAAAAATAGTCATTAAGATAGATAATACTGTTGAAATGCAGTGTACACTGGTGTATCATGATTGATTGGAGGCGAAACGTTCCTTCATAACAAATTAATGCAAAAATGGGGCGAAATGTATTTGGTTGCCAATTTAAAAGTCCAGATGTCTGTGGAATCATGCAATAAATTTTGCAAACGAGCTTCGTCGGCCAAATTTAGTAATAAAAGTGACAATGACCGTGATCTCCCCCCTTTGCCGATTAATGTTACCAGATTTCGTGCTATTACGATGATATCAGATATTTCAAAACATTGCTAAAAACACGTTTATTAGAACAGCAAGCTCATACCGATATCATTTGACGGAGTATTGATTGTCTTTGCAACCTCTTCCAATAGTTCTGTCATCGGGCCATCAAATTTGATATCGTGAAGCTTAAACCTTTGTGATTTGCCAGAAGAAGTCCGATCGCAAACATTTATGGTCGCCATCTTGATGGGTGATGACGTCACGATAGACGAGGTTCCGGCGAAAGGCTATCCCCGAGTCGAAACCAGTTTAGAAGTTAAAGGCGTACGATCCCAGTTCAGTTTGTGGACATATTTCATGGTCAATGTGATTTGTCTACTACACATAGTACATTCACTTGATAATTACATAAGATCATATTTTGAAAAAGCTTTTCACCGCTGTGTGGTTGACAAATCACTGTATATGTATAGGCCTAATACCTGTGTGTGTGTGTGTGTGTGTGTGTGTGTGTGTGTGTGTGTGTGGCATTGTTTTGACCAATTATTTAATATAACTCTCATGCTAAGAAATAGGCCTACGTATAAAATCAGCAAACATTTGATAAAAAAAAAAAAAAAAAGTATTTCAATATTCCTCCATGTATTTATATTATTTAATAGACCTATATGAACGTTTGTACACATCTGCTTATTAACGTAGAATGGGGTAGCGGGGCTCCAAGGTCCGCTATCGGGATTAGTGTAAAAACAAAATTTGAAAAGTGTAACAAGTTAAACAAATATTTCATATTTTACATTTTGGTATACATTTGTGTTAATCATGTATACTAGTAATATGAGGATTACACACAGGTAAGCAGCTTACGATGTACACATACCATACACGACACGCACGGTTATTATATCGTAATTGGTGATTAATTCAGATGGCACGAGTGTCCTGTAGCCTAATTACACCCACATCAAGACATGGCATTGTGTTCTGTACCCTTGTTTACTTACAGTAATACAGTAATATACAGTAACACTGTAAAGATGTCGTGAATAGGAAATAAGTATATTTCTAAATCAATAAAAATCTGGAGAAAAAAAAATCCACTTGTCGGGGAATAATTGTTCTTTCAGAATATGTAATATCCTCGTTAGCGACGACTATTCCATATGATCTTACCTCAGTAGTAACATTGCTAAATAATAAAATAGATGACGTAATTGATTCAACGTATATTTAGCACAGAGAGTAAATTTCAGCAGCTCCAAACCAATCGATATAACTTATTTTTGAACAATTTGCTTTCACCCTCTGAGGCTATAGAGTAAGCGCAATTATTGTTGTTGTTATTATTATTATTATTATTATTATTATTATTATTATTATTAGTGTTAGTAGTATTATGGTTATGATGATTATAATGATTATGATGATTATAATGATTATGATATGCTGATTATTATGGTGATAATGATGCTGATTATTATTATGATCTATATGGTTATTATGATAATGATGATGATGACGACGACGATTATTATTATTATTATTATTGTTATTATTATTATTATTATTATTATTATTATTTTAGTATTTATTGTTGTTGATGTTATTATTATTATTGATACAATTATCCACATATTCTGCACACTACTCTGAATTGCAATACTATAGTGTGTAGTAATATACAAGCTACATTTATATGTAGGCCTACATGTAGACCATACATTTTGTTGTTGCTTTTGTTGTTGCAAAGCTTTAGCAGAACTATTAAAATATCGCCAGAGACGTAGTAGATGTCGCTTATTAAAATTAATATATGTTATAACATCTACTGCACGGTGAGTCATACGTAGATTAATGTAGCGATGCTGATGGTGCCGTGTTACAGCACGAAGTCGTTAGATGCTACATGTGGATCTTAATAAAAGTGTTAATGTCTGCATCCCTCATCTCGTCAATGCTAATATATATTCTTCCTACAGTGTGCGTGGGCGGCAGGGCCTGACTATATTTTTACATTTATATGATGAATTAGTGCATGCTCACTGATCTTATTCCCTCGATGGTCTGTCATTGAGGTAAGCATCTGACAATAATCTATTTGACATATTATAATAATATATAATATATATTATTTCACATTTACCCAATGAAGTATAGTGCATGGCCAGTTATAGTGCCTCGACAGTCTGTCATTGAGCTAAGCCTCTGAAAATATGCCAATAAGCCAATATAGAGTGTGTAGCGAAGTGTAACCAGATTCCTCCACCTATGCAGAGTAATCTGTACCTCATACCATCCAGAGTAAGGCGTAGACCTTTTCATAAAAGAATTATTAAAAAAGAACCCCAAACCAGTACTTATTTTAGAAGAAAAAATATACAGCGTGGTAGAATAAGAAACAAAAACCTAAGCTATATTTAGTTACACGCTTACATTAAGAGAATATCCTAACTAAAATGTCGCAGACCTTTCCATAGATCTACTGTCGCATGTTTTGATATTTGGAGACGGTCGTCTATATAAATCGTATATTTTTCCTTTTTCGATATTCAAAATATTTCTAGTTTTTTTTTCTGAATAAGGAGCTAGTGTTCTACGGTACATGATATGTTATGTAATTCAGATTTGATAGGTGCAATATAAAGGTCTCAATAGAGCCCATTAGCCTATGTAGGTGTAGGCACGTTTTAAGGATTTTCGTGTAGTAAGAGAATTACGGTACGTGAGAGAAATTTGTATGAGTAAATGACGTATGCACATATTCCGAACAACCTATATATATCCTTACAAATACGTTCGTATAATCTGTTGGTATTAAATGGAAGATTTAGCTATAGCGCCTTACCACTATAAAATGTACTCGCGAATACCTTTTTCTTAAAAACTGAAGCTTACATCCGCTTTCAATATTATTTCGCTTATATCAAGGACTATCAGTTTGAGGGAAGGAGGAAACCCTGCGGGAGGAAACACCAATAGCGATGAATGTTGCAGTAAACCTGCTAGCACGGGCTGGTACTAACATACTAAGTCTGGTTCAGTTGTCCCTGTTTCCTGTCACTAGTCTAAGGCATTCCGTGGTTTCATTGTTTGACATGTTGGTCAGGTAGACATTTGAGCAATTGGACGAGAAATAGCAACCTATCACTTTGGTATTTTTGTATTCATCAGTGCCTACCATTCTTCTTCTGCTCTGCTAACTGCCTTAATAATGATCAATTATTTCAATATAAAGTCGGGATATTGATAGCTTGAAGCATTAAACGGGTTTATAAAGCACGGCCGAGGGATTATACATACCAGTGGAAGTGGAATAACTTGGAACTACTTTCCGTTAAGATATTTTGTAAATATGTGTGCCTCACGTGGGACTCGAACCCACAGCCACCGAATCACTCATTATATGGAAATGATCCCGGTATATGCTACACATTTGATTGCCGGGAATCGAACTCGGTACGCCAGCCTACAATGCTGGACGCACGCACCGGCTAGTGCCTTAACAGACTGTGCTACCGCTAACACAAAAGCCTAACATAAACAGGCACACCAATGAAATATCAGTGTTCAATCAAACTAGATGATCTGTATTTGTATTCGATGTTCGATGAGTTAGCAGACCATCATGATAAACAGCAATATAATTCGATGAGTTGGATAATGGCAGCTCATTGTTGCAGATACTGGGCATGCACATGTACTCGCTTTAGTACACGCTTTAATAATACCGATAAATGAGCAGGCTTTAACTAATCCGTGCGCACGTTTTAACAACTCGTGCGTACGTTTTAACAACTCGTGCGAACGTTGTAACAACTCGTGCGCACACTTTATTAAAACGTGCGCACGCTTTAACAAAATATTTTGTTGGCACTTCAGGGCCGGGGTAGTAAGCAAAGCTGGATAAAAGAAAAATGCACAAAACATATAAAGTGTTTGGCATCAATTTATATTCATAATATTTCTTGATGACAGTTCACATTACAGGGGTGTGCTTCCAGAACGTTTCAAAATGTGTTCTAGGTGTGTGTTCTCCGAAAACTTTGAAATGTAGGCATAACAAAGTGCGATTTCCTAATACCTATAGAAAACATATAACCGACAATG
>JAVCKX010200995.1:1391-15571 GCA_034780695.1 Lepetodrilus gordensis
TACATATACTGTGCCTAGCTTTAAGAAACACTACTGATTACCTGTACATATACTGTGCCTAGCTTTAAGAAACACTACTGATTACCTGTACATATACTGTGCCTAGCTTTAAGAAACACTACTGATTACCTGTACATATACTGTGCCTAGCTTTAAGAAACACTACTGATTATCTGTACATATACTGTGCCTAGCTTTAAGAAACACTACTGATTACCTGTACATATACTGTGCCTAGCTTTAAGAAACACTACTGATTATCTGTACATATACTGTGCCTAGCTTTAAGAAACACTACTGATTACCTGTACATATACTGTGCCTAGCTTTAAGACTACCACAGGTAGGTTGGATATAATTATGCTTAAGTGATGATTAAATATACGAAATCAATACATTTATATAGCAGAAATTTAAAACCAAATTAAATTAAATTTAAAATAGACTCAGTATCAATTCTAGACTCAATATTCCATAATCAAATACTCCAATAACACACCGTTTTAATCATTGGACTTTTCGAAAGCATGTCTGAATACCTTGGAAAGTATTTGCATGCTATTATGTTTGCATCACATGAACAAATGTCCTATTTCTTGTAAACTGGAAGTACATAATGCCATCAATATTACAGTAAAACCGTCATACATGGTATTAGTAATGTTTTCCTACGTTTCGGCTGCTCTGTACAGTGCCAACAAACCTATTCTATAGTAGGTGGTGCATGTACCCAATCGCCTGTAATCTGAATGTAAATACCAAATACCTTCTTAAAGGTTAATATCACAATAAAACAATATATTTATTGAATCAACGAAGGTTTGTAAATGTCCTTTCCATGTTGCAGAAAATTACCCACCGCGACGTTCTTCTAGGAACTCTGGCGAGAAATTTGATAATCCACGTGTTTTCTGTCTAGAACCAAGGATAATTGCAAAAACATAATAGAATCAATTGATTTAGAGTACTAACACATTCCGTTAACATTCTAATGTTACAACATGCTTTGGCTTTCAACATGTTTATTTTTTTAATGAACTAGTTGCAACGTTTTGAATTTTCCAGGTCGATTGCCCTAAGGCCATTAGTATACAATCTTCCACTTCCAGAATTAAAGTGCAGTGCATTAAGTAACTAGGTTAACAGACAGTACATAACTGTTGTTCTTGTGGATAGTCATAGCTTCAATAAACACAATGCTTATTCCAAATGCAGGATATGGACAATATCTTATCAGACACTCAGGTAATAATGATATCTTATCAGACACTCAGGTAATAATGATATCGGTTATTGTAGCGTGCTATTGCAATATTAATACAAATGCCCTCGGAAAGAACATATATTCAGTAGAAATGTAAATATTCAACCACATAAACATCGAGACTCAGTGAAACACACACAAGCACACACGCACGTAAACACGGACACACGAAGGCACAGACACACAGTCACAGACACACTCACATGCATCATGGTCGTATGTGTACAGGAGCCCTGTCAAAGACCAATTATGAAAGTAAACATGGGAAGCACCAACAACGTAACTGGTTTTAAGAGTTCTGCGAATTTGTTATATAGAATATTCCAATATGACGTCACAGAATGAGCCACGTGTTTTTTGTCAGTATTCTGATTGGATCGTGTGCTATCTTGACAATGTGACCAACCTGTCAATGGTATAACGTAATTTAAGTGAGGTACATTCGACGTCAGCAGCATGTTTAATCTGTGTATTGCCACTGACATTGGCATAACTGTATCTGTGACAACAGCCAAATGTTATCATCACTGATTACTTATCCACTTCTCCATGACCATACCTGTCACCTGGCTTAGATTGCCAGGAATGGAAAATAACTTTCTTGCCATTATGGTCGTTCAAGTATAACTCGTTTCAAGCTAGATTATTTCTAACTGAATGACAATATTTGTAGTTCTACAATCACTTCGTGAAACCTGGCCATGATCTACACTTTGCAGAAAAAGAAAATTGGGTTTAGAATTGGCATGTAGTTGTTTGACGTGAGATCTTGATAGCAACGCCGTGAATTAAGTTTCGCTGATGCCGCCTCTGTTTAAATTATCTGTTATTATCTATAGCTCATGAATCAATCCATCCATTATTTTGACATATACGTATGCATTAAAAAGATACCCACAAACCTGCACCCACATTTATACACGACCGTGCACACTGGCGCACACTCGCACACACACACACACACACACACACACACACACTCGCGCGCGCGCGCACACACACACACACACACGCACACACACACACACACACGGAAAATAACATGTACGATACATGAAATCTCAGTGTATTATGTATTGTCATGTATTCCATGAAACTAAAAACTTCCTGGTAAATCCCTGTACTCGATTGCATGTTCTGTTCCTTTATATATATCCGTATCTCCAATGCCGAGATTCTCGGCCTGTGAATAACTGTTCAGTTCTGTTCTGTTGCCCGTTCCGTTCCGCAGAACAGTCGTAGCGCCACAAGAGCCGTAACTCCCGTACCTTAGCATGGAGTTACTCATCCTTGAAACCGCGGCCATTAAGACAACAATGAACCTCCGTCAAATATTTGACGGAGTATAAGTCTTTAGTGTAGTCATCATGGCCGGGGCTTCGAGCATTGGAGTTTCTAGGTATAGTCACGACTCCTACGCGATTGTTCTGTAGAACGGACCTGTGAAGAATACCGTTGAAAGTCGGGACTTCCGGTGTTGAGATGTAGGTACTGAGTATGCGGTACACATAGGTCAGGACATCGATTAGTTCTGTAGTAAACCCTCCACTCCAGGGCGTTTGGTAGTCTGTCTGTGGTACGTGTTGATGGCACATGTGTTCGGTTCATACATGCTGGATTTTCCTACAGGTAAAGAACTCAAAGAGTTGGAGCTTGTTCTTTCAAGTAGAATTATCCTAGAGTCAAAAGCACCGACAAGTCTTGTGTATTATGTGTATATGTTGGCGGTGGAATTTCCACGTGTTTTTAATATAGGACACTACCGGTATATCTTAACTCTCGTGTTACAGCTACCGTGCATCATTGGCTCATCGGTACCAGTGTACTCGCAGGTCTACTGCAACACTCAGCGTTGCAGGTGTTACAGATAGTTTCATCCTGCCATTAAATAACAAGCTGTAATATGATTGAAATAATCATGAAAGCGATTCGGGACCTAAGTTCAAAGTGTCCCCCTCCCCCCTCCTAAAGGATGTATAAGTACGGCGGGTGTTCTTATTTACTCCTACCAGTAATGATGTATTAATCCATATTATGCAGCGGTGGAAGGTTGGTGACAAATGTAGAGAGTTAATGTCATCATAGATCATCACAGTAAGGTGCAATGCCAGGTATTTCAATCTACGTATCTACTGATCATCCTAGCTATATGGAGAGTATACATGTAAGTAAACTGTACGAGAGCCACAACACACTAGGAATATGTTGAAGACAAATATGTTTTCTCTTATCTAAATACGATGTAAAACCGCTTAGAAAATACTTCAACCACAAAAGAAGTTGCTATATCAGTGAGCAAATCTTACCTAAATATCGAGGAAATAAATTAAAGAAGCAATTTTTTCTCGCCTTGTTTGTTGTTATAAGATGAAAGCATAGAAAACCAACATAGTTCACCCTCTTCCCATAACAACATAACACCGTTATCCATGCTTCCGTTCCAATGGAAAGAAGCATGTTTAAGCACTTTCAGTCATGGCGGTTTAGATGAAGAATTACGTACATGTTGGCGGAATTGTAGATTACCTATAGACATCTGCCCATTAGAACCCAATAGACTGACTTTATTACCTTCGTTGTTTAATAGAATTCAAAGTGAAGATAACTGGATATCTATAACTAGTTTATATTTGTTTTCCTGATTACAGTAAAAACAACAAACTGTATATGTTTGAAGCTTGATGTGGCTACTGTACATTTGAAATGAAAGGATGTGGACCTATTTTGAATGTGCAGCACAAACAAACGACCAGCTTCAAACACGATGCACACACACCTGCACACTCTTATTTATAGATATATAAAACGTTGGGTTTTGGTAGAAAACATTTGACTATTTTGAAGCCATCACGTCATCTCCCTGACGTAAGTTCAATTTGTTTTTCGTTGAATAGAAGACGTCACACGACTGACCTTTGCAAATAAACAATAATACCGCACGCAAGAATATATCTCAGCATCTTAGAATTATAAAAGAAATACCTGGACATTTTCAGGTCGATCCACATCTTTATTGCAAACAGAAGTCAGTCTCGGTCATTTTAACGAAGTTAAAATCAGCTGTTTTGCTTCATAGATAGAATTCCATTATTTTTTGGATAATTCCTAATAGGATTTTCCTCATATTTAGAAATGTGTTACCGAGTAATAAAAACTGAAATCACAGTTCACAAACTTGAAACAAATTAAGACGTATGAACATATTACGTTTTAATCTATTTCAGACTACCGCAATTTACATTACGCTTATTAGAAATTCTTTCTTTATTGAGGAGAGCATATCTGCGAAAACCTCGTACTTTTTTCACAAATTCACTTGGTAGATAAATCAGCAATTTGTTGCAGAGAATGCTGATACGTAATCTAGATGAGGCGACGCTGTGAGGGTGTTTTTCGCTCCGATACATCTTTAGTCCACCTTTTTGTAAGATATCATGTCGTCTCTATTACTGTACGTACACATCCAAACTCCTGGCTTCCTAGGCCGGGTTTTGCCATCCGTAGTGTTGTTGGCGGTGCCTAGACATCTCCCCACCAGCAGGGGGTCCACAGTGTGTAGTCAGACAGAGATTGTGAACATAGCAACAGACGTACTACATCTGTTTTGGGAAATGAAAATTTGAAACGTTTTATAGAGATGGGCGAAAACATACATGTATACGTCACATTTTTTTCTAGTCTCGGCATGACATGGAGATTACTCGAGAGTTTTTTGATTTAGTTATTAACATCGTCGGCTGAAGTGTCATAATGAAAACAGTGACGAGTTTGGGCCAGTTGGCTTATAACGAATTAATATCATATTTGAACATTTATATAAAAGTTAGTTTACACAAAGACATGGAGTAGAGTATGTTCTCTAAGCTGAATTAGGTTCCACAGTTTCTAAAGTCGGGCATGTTAATAATAATATTTCTTCATGCGCATTTGTGCGAGAATAGCAACTATATTTTTAGCTACCCAAGCACACATTTAGATATATACTAGCAACAGTGTTTTTTTTCCTAACTGTCAGAAGTGGTATTTGTACGTCACGCAGTCTGTGGCGGTGCACACCGAAACCAAATGAAAACCAACATCATGGAAAACGATATTAAGCTAATACTCCGGAGTAGAGTGAAACAAATTATCTGTTTCAGAACCACTCTTCTTTTAAGAAAAAAATAAACCAAGTGTTATTTTCAGAAATATGATGATTCAATGTTTGTGTGGTAAGTTGTAGCAAAACGTTCTTCGGATGTGTTTCAGGATGTACGCTCTCGCCTCAGACTGGCAGTCCGTAGTTTAGATGTTGTTAATGTTATTCCCAGACCCGCACGCTGTACGAGAAGGCGGTCTTTGACGTCTAGAAACTCTCGCAGGAGAAATAACTTCCTTCCTCGGTTTATCCAGTGTCACCTTTCACTTTTTTTGACCATTTAATGGCGACACTGAAACAATTACAAATATAAACTGAACAGTTCATCGTTTTTTCTCAAAGTGACTGATTTACTATACGTGCTATATCGTGTGTTTATGTGTTCGTGTAAGCGGATAGGTTTCTCGTAACAATCAAACATCGGATGGGTGTATTCTGAATGGGAAGCGGTAAACTATCACTTGTTTTCAACGGCAGAGAAAACATGAGCAATGTGAAAACAAAACCAAAGAGAATGGTGTTCTTGCTACCTTCGGTAAAGATGTAATGTGTGTTTATTGCATGTACAAGAACACATTCTTTGTTTCTCATTTTAGACTGTTCTTATTGCAGAGCTGTCAGTCAAAGTGCAGTCGGTTTCTACTACTACTACTACTACTACTACTACTACAACTACCAGATGACTACAGTTACTATTACAATTACCACAATTATTGTCATGATTATAATTAATTGGGCCGAAACCTTAACGGTTACTACTTCACAAGAGATCAGGGTAACGATAAACGATACCCAGTATGATATACTAGTATATATGAGTATTTTTACAAGTACAAGTACATATTCTTATAGTCTGAACATAATCCTCGAAACCCAGGCTATTATGACAGACTACACCTAACCTTTGACGAAGGTTAAGGATATCTGAACATATACTTTCACATCTAAGTGACGTTCCTCGACCGGTATATGTAATTAGTATGTAATCTCAAGTGAAGTAAACTATTGGGTGGAAAACGTAAACACAATAAACGGGGTTCTATTCTAGTCTCTCAGACACGCTATTACATAGAAGCCAGATAACTGGTGTAATGTCGCCCCATGTTAAGACGTCTGCATAGATGTATATGTCTGTATACCCTCGGTATGTTCCTAGTGCTGCTCCTGTGCTGGCAAGACGGTGGAAATAAGCGATACCTATACCACGGGTCGCTGACTGTGTAATCGGAATAAAGGGAAGACCACTCTAATAATCATGGCTTCGTGTGGTTCCGAGGTCCACAACACGTATACCTCATTCAGAATGAATGTAGATATTTTATCACAACGGGTTATCAAGTAAATAACTTAATTTCGTGCCGAATCGTGGATAAGAATGTACGATAAGAACTTCCAGCTGATTTGATGGGTATATTCAAAATATGGAGAGAGAGAGAGAGAGAGAGAGAGAGAGAGAGAGAGAGCGAGAGAGAGAGAGGGAGAGATAGAGAGAAAAAACACATACATATTACATGCATTTGCATATCATCCAACTCTTGCATTTGATTGCAATCCATTTTTAGAAACAGACCCACGTGCACTAACATGATAACATGCTTTGGGGTTAAATAGAAATTCAATTTCAGTTTCCCTGATGCCGTATTCAAAGTACATGTACATTTAAATGTTCACTTTATCAAAGATGAATCTATTTTCATTTTGTGTGACCTTACCACACAATCACAAGTTTGTAATGTCGTCGTTTGTCCTATTTTACATATTAAGTGCTGGAACATGTCTGTGTAGTAGGCTCACCCAAAGGGAGATAATTATATTACCCCATCACATTATCACCGGATGTCACGTGGGTTATCCAAGACGTAGCCATTTGTACTAACATTAAAAATAGATAACAAACGGACCGATGAAAACAAAACGAAAAATATTTACCCTCCCCAGGATGGTTTTGTTTTGCGTCAAAGAATGTAAACAATAAAGCAAGGGGTCGGAACCCGTCAAATATCGCTCACATGTAGCGGCTAAGCACGGGACTCCGATGTTTATATAAACGTGTAAATGTTGCCATACTACTGGGTGCTTCTCAGGAAAGGATAACACTACTAATTGGAGAAGCACTCAAGTATAAATGTATCAGACCTAAACGAAACCATGTTTGTTTTTTCAGTACGTACACAACAAAGGTCCAATGCAGCGTTCATCCGGTGAGGGTATGGCGTGACCAGCCAATCACGTGATGAAGCAGTTCTACTAAAGTATGTATTAAGAGTGAATATCGTATTTCGTGATATCTCTCGTAGAGTTACTGTTAAAAGTAATTATATCTACAGAACAATGCAAAACAACGAATTAGAATGTTATGATTGCAGTGTGGACCTAGAAGGTTTAGTTCTCGATGTAGTGTAGGCATATATATGTTACAAGATAGGCTTACTGGCAATACAGGCAATCTGTACATTAGGCCTACATGTTTCATTCAAAGATAGGCTACAACACAGATTCCATGAATATTTCATGCAATTACAGATTCCCTGTGAACTTTTTCTTCTTCTTCTTCTGTCTCTCATTCCAAAAGGAGCATGGTTCTTGAACAGAACATCACGTACATAGAATAAAGATGTAAATTCACATATATGCTTACATTGCTAAATATTTCACCATATTTTGCGAAACTCTCGCCCGACATTTTAACTTCTTACTCACGTTTCTGCTTTCGTGGGGGTAAATATTTTAGTAGCTATCGTTTCCTCTTCTGACAACTGTGAAAGACATCTGCAATAGGTATAATCTCTCTTAAAAGTAGCAAACATCCACACTTTGGAATAGAGATATCCAGATAGACGTACCATCATGTTCCCCAAGGTAAATATACTACATTGGCACTAACCTCTATCCTCACGGGATAGCTTGTGTAATACACATGTCTTAACACAGGTAAATACGAGATTGAACACTGTAAGATGTAAACAACATATTAGAATGAACTCAAGGAAGACGACATTTATCATCGAAGTAAGATAAATTAGTAACATATAAAATCGCATTTTTGTTCATCAGCTATTTCCAAAAATCAGACCAAAGTGTAATATATATTCTTTAAAAACTCTGGTATTCTGCTTCTTCTAAGGGTAACCACAATATGTGTTTGACATTCCTTCACTGTTAAAGTCATCACCATGAGGCAGATGGGCAGAGGGTCAGGAGGAGGAGGAGGAGTATGCTGTGACGACCTTCAACTGATACCCTCAGACAGGCTCACATTCTCACAAACACATTCTTAGAACAGAGATGTTATACACGTACAGGTATATATCTATTTCCCAATTAATAAAATGCATAGAGGTGTGCGCCATGTCACATTGTGGTGTTCTATGTACCGCTGCTATCCCAGCAAAGCGTAGTTGTATTCATATATAGTGCAAATATTTCATTAAGATCAAATTTGAAAAACGTATGTGTGCTCAAGAATGTCTGATTTCATAGCATGTTGACCCCCATACGTTTCAAATGAATGAATTATATAATGTTATAGTAAATATTATGTATATAACGATGCTAAAACATAATTCATGGAGAGATTATATGTTTAAATTAGCTGTGTCGAATGCAAAGCGGTAAAGTGGTCAAACTCTTACAAACGAATCCAAAGACATAGGCTATATTCAAACTGCATACAAGATAAGAGAATCTTTAGCCCACTTTGTAGAGTGCGAACACATTTTGTTTATCTGTTTCGCTCTATTTCCTGGGGTATTGTATCACTCTGGGGTGAAGTTCTTTCATACTTCATCACTAGAAATGTCAAGCAGACCTGATACAAAACCGCAGGAAGTTTCACAACACAGAGGTGCACAACTAGACTATGAACACATGGTCCTTGTTTCATGTCTGTACGATCTAAACTTTAGTACAAGAGATTTTGAAGAACATAAACATATGATTTCAATTCACAACTCCTATTATTTTTGCGAGCATCGCGGCTACACTCAATGAAAAGCCAATGCCTCAAGGCAAGGTATGTTTAATATGTACCATATGGTTGGCTGAGGAGTGGGTGGGTAGAGGTGTAGTTGGACATGTTTATGTACCCGCATTAGAAGGGCACAGTCTGACGTCAGAGGTATTGAAGGATGTCCTGCTCCCAGTTCAGTTCAGTCCTATATGATGGACGATGCGAGAGAAGTCATTGACGTAGCGAAGCGCGACCGATGTTTTCTTTCCCATGGAAGATACGTATAGTATGTCCTATATAGTCTGCCCTGACTTAATTGAAGGTACCTATGTCCTATACTCTGCCTTGACTTCATGGAAGGTACCTATGTCCTACTCTGCTCTGACTTCATGGAAGGTACCTATGTCCTACTCTGCTCTGACTTAATTGAAGGTACCTATGTCCTACTCTGCTCTGACTTCATGGAAGGTACCTATGTCCTACTCTGCTCTGACTTCATGGCCACCTTCAGATACATACTTCACATGTACAAATAAACAAACCTGGAAAACTGATTGCTGGGCAGCTGTGATTCTGGTCGACGGATTTTGACCATGACGTATGTTGGGCAGGTGCTTGTTTTGTAAGAAGGGTACAGATTTAGAGGGAGAGCGGGCAGAATACGTGATAGATGTAGACGGAATGGTTTGCCAGTAACACGTTGGGATCTGCTCGTGACATAGTGATGGATTGTGCAGAGATATTTAAAGTAAACGCAACTATTTTGTGAGCTCAGTTTGCCATTGACGTAGCCATATTGGAACGTTTTCGGTTAAACGTTTTTGTGCCGTCTACTGCTAAACATTGATCTTCTCCAACATTTGCTTGCCAGATCTGGCAGATGCGGCACTAGAGAGGAATGCTTGAATGATAGCGTGAGGACAGAGTGATAGTCGGGAAGATATAGTACACGATAGGTCGGATAGGTGAGCATTACAAACACTATATGCTCCTGGTTTGCATATTATATATATATATATATATATATATATATCGCTCTCTCTCACACACACACGCACACACGCGCGCGCACACACACACACACACAAACACACACACACTGTATGATGATTACTCCCACTAATTCCCTTTGAACATTGTTATGGACAGCACTTATCTATGATATCTGAAATGACGTTTAATCATTGCATACGTGGACAGTAACTGAATGCGAGAGATCAAAGCCAATTAACCGTGCATTCAATATTTAGCCAAGCATAATTTGGAATAGAAAATCTTCATGTTGATGCAGTGAGGTTGATATGAGTCGACGCGAATTGAAATAGGACTTAACCCAGGCATTAGATTTCTTCCAATCGACCGGTTTATGGAAATTACGAACTGGTTGTGATTGTTATTGGTATTTTGGACAATGTGTTGTTCACCACTCTTGATATGATGTTTAAATCAATGATATGGGTTACAGATGTAAAAGTAAGATTTCATGGATGTGAAATATGGACTCGTTATCACCACAGCTCCGGTGGAATACGTCAAGAGACACATTAGAAACATATACCATCCACTGGAGTCGTCTATTGTCCATAACCAGCATCAAGTTGAGCTTTTCTTGGTCTTATGAGTTGCAATGTCACGTTAACTTGGAACATATATCATATTTGATCACCGTTTGATATGAATAAGAATAACTGAAAAGTTATATAATATTCACCAAAATATCATAAACAATGACACGAGTCTACTCAATAGTTGAGTATGCATGAGTTCTACGATTACATATTCAGTCAGTAAAACGTTTTATATGTAACGAGGAAGTTTCGGTCTTTGAACGGATGTCATTATGGCATGTATGTCCAAAAATCAAAACCCTAAGTGATATAAAACATGGATAATGGGAATGGTCATCAGCATTCCCAGCTTCAAGCGTTTGATATCGATATTGCTACATGGGTCAATGCGAACCTAACACGTATGCGATATAGACTATGTGACGTATCAGTGACACTATCGAATAATTTAAAATAAACCTGATATCATTATACTAAAAGCGATTCATTACCAACTTTTTTACAATATTATACCACTCTGACCCCGGTCGTATTAGTGCAGCTGTGGGTGTAAGCCCGCCGAACACCATATCAAACCCATTGGGAATAAGTGTATACGAAAGAAACATAAATTCTACTTTTGGACAAAGAAAAAATATATCAACATTTTTTCTCTGACATTAATAACTTTGAGGTAACACATTGGCCAAGCTGTGCCCAGCCATCTCTCCACACCGTCAGGCTCCTACAGTCAGGCTCCTACCGTCAGGCTGGATGAAGAGGTATTGGATGGAGTATCCACGAATACCTCGGCGCAGATTAAAGCATACAAACAGCCTCTCAAGAAGTCACGGCGTTTAAGTAATATTTTGAAATTCGATCCATCATATTTTGGAAAGCTGGCAAATAAGTTCTTTCAAGTTATGAGCGGAGGTAAACGGCTCTTTGCGGTATAAATGAATTGTGACGTGAGTGTGCAAGCACCGGGGATTGAGGGAGATTTCTGACGTTTATCAGAACGTACAGGGTTTGACTGCGAGTGGAGGAACAGATGAGGCAGCTTATCCAAGCTCTCGCAATGCTCTCTAGTATCTATTGTGGTAGACCACTGCTGCACTGAGCCGAGGATGCACTGGGAACGAGTATACAAACACTTCTCGGAGTCTGTGGGAGCGATATGTCGGCACTGTACAGCGTAGTTAATGTTGCAAAAATCCCATCAAGTGTTTCACTTGGCACTCACGGATGTCTGCCGACTCCGGGTAGCGTGTAGGACATTGCAAGACACTGTATGACATTGTAGAACACTGTAGGACATTACAGGATATTGTAGAACACTGTAGGACATTATATGATAATCTAGGACATTGCAGGACATTGTAGAACACTATAGGACATTGTAGGACCCTGCAGAACGGCGCGACGTTGATCTTCAATTTCAAAGAATCGCCTCACTGTCGAGCCGGTTATAAAATGTATATACGTTATACCAGATTATGCAAATAAATCAAAACGTTTGTGGTTATACTGACTGCGCCTCGACAGTTTCATATCCTCGTAATGGAATGTTGTACAAGAACCACAGCAGGCAGCGGCTTATAGCCTACTAGAAGAATGTTGAATGTCGACTCTCCAGAGATCGTCATAAATATATTCAACATTAAAAAAAAAAGAATTCAACTTTTATTCTATTCTGGTTTGTACTCCACACACACTAGTACTCCATAGACTAGTAATAGATATGCTATATTGCATTCAGTAAACGGTCATTCTCAGATATTACTACTACAGTATAGATGGAACAACTCGTCTGGTTCACACCTTGTTCTCACCCACATACTCCTATTCAAAATATGCACCATGAACGGATAAACAAATCTTGAGAACAAGTCTAGAGCCACAACGTGTCTAGCTTACGAAAATATATTCGATACGCAATAATAACTGTCCAATAGTAGGTGCTACACTTGTATTTGTCTGAGGGGTTCTCCCTTCGGTACCCTCCCTTCAGGGTTATGGAATTAGGTCGTGGAAGAATTGAAACATACTCCAAACACTGGACTCGGGTAAGTTACTTCTGAGCCGGTATTCCAGACATCCTCAGTATCTAAGCCACCAGCCCTGAGGTGAGAACTACGAGTATGTACAAAGTCATAGTTCCTCAGCTGATGGAAATGTTTAACACCTGAACGTACAGATCGTAACATTCAAAATATGTCATGCCGTCCGATATATACGTGCCGAGTCGATCATGGCAATCAAATATCTGTTTAACACCTATATGGTACTGGTCGTACTGTCTAACGTGTTTAACACATTAGTGCATTACATAGTATGTCCTATATCTATGTTTAACACCTCTTAGGTATTCATTGTGACAAACCTGGTACTGACCGTTCTGCTTACTGGCCATTGGAAGATATTTACAGACATCAGCCTTTGTGACTGATATTCGAGATGAACGCCAATGGGTATCAGCAAAGTTCACATAATCATGTTTTCGATACTAGTAGTCATGTTTCAGGTAATCATCTGTACTGGTAGTCATATTTGCTGAAAACCACTGTTTGTACCTGCTATACATTTGCATTGTTGAATGATAATCGTATTAACACATTTAGGTATTAACAATATTGAACAATCTTTACCACATCTAGATATATTGACACTATTGAATGATGATCGTGTTTGACACATTTAGGTACTGTATTAACACTATTGAATGATAACGATCTGAACCAACTTTTAGATATTGACACTATTGAATGATGATCTTAATTATTTGACACACTACAAACAATATTACACGATAACGGTGTTTAACACATTCATATGTTTATAATGCTGAATGATAACAGTATTTTACACCTTTATGTCCTAACAATGATGAATAATAACGGTATTTAACGCTTGCATGTGATGACCATGCTGATTGATGGCTCTACTAACACATCCTGGTACTGGAAATACCTGGCGTTCACCTAATTAGGTGTGTCACGACCATCATGGCACCGATATCCCTGCAGATCAATCCACGCGCATACATTAATTAGAGCGCGCCAGGAACCACCACGTGCCCGGCTGTGATGCACGATTGACCTGACCGGGGTCATCAGAGACAGATATATATGTTTACCATCCATGGCCATGTGAGGTCAGAAACAACTAGTCAGGAGATTTACTATAACTGAAATGTGATTTGAATCACGCAGACCGTGAATAACATTAGTTTGTCAGAAGATGCTTATATGACTTATTTAACCTCCAACATATACTTATTAT
>JAVCKX010201328.1:0-28161 GCA_034780695.1 Lepetodrilus gordensis
TTAAAGGTATGAAAAATTCAGAGTTTGGATATATTAAAGAGCAAAAAGCTTATGAGTTTAAATTTTTTGTTTTTTATTTATTTATAAATTAAAAAATATAAAGTTTAATAAAATAATATGGCAAAAACTAACATTTCTTAAAATATTAAAGTTTGCATATAATCCTTAAGACAACTTATGTAAAATATAATCAATTTCAATTATAAGGGTTTTGTTATGTTAAAAGTTGGGGAAAAAGCTTCTTTGTTTTCATTGGCTAATCAAGATGATATTTCTATTTCTATTAAGGATTTTATTGGGAAGTGGATTATTTTATATTTTTATCCTAAAGATAATACCCCAGGATGCACTATTCAAGCAAAAGACTTTACCGATATGATTGAAGAATTTGATAAAATGGGTTGTGTGATACTTGGTGTAAGCCCAGACTCACCATCTTCTCATCAAAATTTTATAAAAAAACAATCCCTTGGAATTACCCTACTTTGCGACCCTGATAAAGAAGTATTAAAAGCATATAAAGCATGGGGTAAAAAAAAGATGTATGGCAAAGAATATGATGGTGTTAAAAGAAGCACGGTTATTATCGACCCTAATGGAAATATAGCTAAAATTTATGAAAATGTGAAAGCAAAAAATCATATTACAACACTAATCGCTGATTTAAAAGAGTTACAAAAATAGTAAATGTATATATATGATTCTTTAAAACAAAAAAAAATAAAACTAAAATCTTTAAATAATAATAAATTAAGTATTTATTCTTGCGGTCCTACTGTATATGATGATGCTCATTTAGGACATGCTCGAAATTCTATTGTTTTTGATTTATTATTTCGTGTTCTAAAATATTTAGACTATGAAGTTTTAATGATTAAAAATTATACAGATATTGATGATAAAATTATCAAAAAAGCAAAAGAGCAAAACAAATCAATAGCTGATATTTGTGAATACTATATACAAAGATATGAAAATGATATGAAACAAATAAATATCATTAATGATGGGGTTATTAAACCAAAAGCTACTAAATATATTAATAAAATGATTGATTTTATAGATGAATTATTAAAAAATGATTTAGCTTATATTAAACCTGATGCCATTTATTTTGATAGTAAAAAAGATGATTTATATGGTAGTATTTCAAAAAGACTTCAAAAAGATGGTATTAGTAGAATAGAAATACGAGATAAGAAAAACTCTCAAGATTTTGCTATATGGAAATTTGAAGATGATGAGAGTATATCATATAAGGCTAGTTTTGGGAGAGGCAGACCAGGGTGGCATACTGAGTGTTGCTCTATTATTGATGATTTAAGTGAGCAAGGAGTTGATATTCATTGTGGTGGGAGTGATTTGCTTTTTCCTCATCATGAAAATGAAGCTACTCAATTTAGAAGCTTAAGAAATCACGAAATTTCAAGATATTGGATGCATAATGGTTTTGTAAAAATTAATAATGAGAAAATGAGTAAATCATTAGGTAATAGCTTTTTTTTAAAAGATTTTTTCCCTTATTATCATGGGGAAGTTATTCGTTATTATTTAATGGCAATTCATTATAGAATGGATTTTAATTTTAGTAATAGTGGGCTAAAAGATGCTAAGATTTTTATAGATAAAATTTATAGATTAAAACAAAAAGTTTTAAATATCCCTAAAAAAGATATTAATAAACGATTTGATAATATCATAGATGCCTTAAAAGATGATTTAAATACCTCTAAAGCAATAGCTTATATTAATGAATATATTTCTTTTTATAATGATAAGCTTACTAATGAGCCTAAAAATAAGCAAATAAAACAAGAAATATTATCTTTATTAGATTTGATAGTAGATGTATTTGGCATATCTTATGAAAACCCTTATTCTTATTTTCAATTTGGTTTATCTAAAAAAGAAATAGAAAAAGTTAATGCACTAATTCATAATAGAAAACTAGCAAGAGAAGAAAAAAACTTCAAGCTTTCTGATGAAATAAAAAAAGAATTAATAAAACAAAATATCAAAATTATGGATATGGCTAATGGCGAAACTATGTGGGAAAAAAATACAGAGTAAATTAAAATGAGAGTATCATTATTTCAATTTTCTTTTCACTCAAGAAAACAAACTAAAAGACTTATATATGAAAAACTTAGCTCTTTAAAAACTGATTTATTAGTATTACCTGAGCTTACTTTACATCCATATTTTTGCAGAAAAGAAAATATAAAAAATTTTAGATACTCAAAATATTATAATAAAGATATAAAGTTTTTCTCAAAATTATCTAAAAAATTTAAAATAGTAATAGTAGCTTCATTATTTGAAAAACAAGATGAAGGAATATATTACAATACAGCCATAGTTTTTGAAAAAGATGGCACCATAGCTGGAAAATATAGAAAATCCCATATACCTCATGATGATAACTTTTATGAAAAATACTATTTCACTCCAAGTAATGATGAAATTAAACCAATTAAAACAAGTATAGGAAATTTAGGTGTTTTAATATGCTGGGATCAATGGTTTCCTGAGATGGCAAGAATAATGGCACTAAAAGGTGCAGATATATTAATATACCCTACTGCCATAGGCTCAATGAAAAATGATAAGAAAAAAGAAATAAAATCATATATAAAAGCATGGAAAAATATCCAGAAATCTCATAGTATAGCTAATCAAATACCCCTTATTTCGGTAAATAGAGTAGGGATTGAAGGAAACAAAGAAGTAATAAATTTTTGGGGTAAATCTTTTGTGTGCGATGCATTAGGAGAAATTACCAAAATAGCAAATAATAAAGAAGTAATAATAACTACTAAAATAGATTTATCATATAGCTCTAAATTAAAACAAATATGGCCATTTTTTCGAGATAGAAGGATTGATATTTATAAAGATTTGCTTACAAGAAATTATTCTTTTTTTTAATATTAAATCATACATAAGACTAGCTGTATAAGTATAAAAAGTAATTTAAGATAAATTTAGAGTATCGGTATTTAGCTCGTTTAGATTATAAAATTGCAATTTATTTTTAAAAGTTAATTAAAAGTTTAAGAGTGCTTTTTGGTAAGCTAATATTAAAGTTATTTTGTTAAAGTATGTATTTTAAAATTGAAAGGTTTTATAATTAAATATTTACATATTTTAATACTGTTAGTTTTGTCTTCAAGTATTTCTTATGCTAAATATAAAGTATATGAATGTCATATTAAGAATAATATATTTAATGATGCTAGAATATGTAAAAGTAAATTTATTGCTATTAATAATAAATATTCTAGCTCACAAATTTATATTAATATAAATCAAAAAAATAATTTAATAGAATTATTTGTCAATAAAGAAAATAATTTTAAAAGTGATATTTCTTTTTCTATTTTTAAAGATAAATATAATATTTTAACTCTTGGATATAATAATTTTATATTTGAATTTGCTAAAGGAAAAAATAAAAATATTGATATTACTAATATGTCGTTAGGCTATGAGTTTTCTTATGACAAATTTGATTTACATTTTTATTCTAATTATAATGTGGGTATTGGAAAGTATGAATTAGATATTGCTAAAGATAGTTATTTTATATCTAGTAAGCTTGGTGTTAAAAAAAATATTTTAGGTATTAATTTAGGAATTTTTGGATTTTTCTCAAAAGACTTTATTGATGATTTTGAAATTAATGTTATGAGTTTTGGAGTAAGTATTGGTTTATAAAATGCAAATAGTTATCTTTTTATTATTATTTATTATTTCATGCTCTAATTCTGATTTAGATAAATTATCAAATACACTTAGTAAAAAAACATTAAAAGAAACTACTTTTACTTCAATTAATCAACAACCAATAGCTATTATAACAATAAATAAAGATACCACTTTTAAAGAAAATATGGATATTACTCTTGATGCTAGTAGTAGCTTTGATCCTGATGGTAGTATTTCTTCTTATTTATGGAAAAATGAAGGTAAGATTATTGGAAATACAAAAGTTATATCTATTAAACTGCCAAGTGCTATCCATATAATAGAGCTTGAAATTAAAGATAATCAAGGCAGTATAGGGAAAGTAAAAAAACAAATAATTGTTGGTTTAGATTTTAATAAAATAAAATTAGATATAAATTTAGTGGAAGAAATAGCTACTTTAAAATTTAGCACTAAAGATATTAATCAGCTTTCAATTAATAATAACTATTTATATGCTGCTTCAAATGATGGACATATTTACTATTGGGAACTTTTTTTTAGTGAGCTTTTAAATCCTAATTTTATTGTAGCTAGTAAAGATTATGAAATTAAAAATATATTAATTAAGAAAAATAAAATATTTTCTGCCTCAAGTAAAGGGGATATAAAAATATGGGATATAAAAACAAAACAATTATTAAAAACTATTAAAAACCATACAAATGTGATAACCTCTGTAATAGCTAATGATGAAATTATAGCATTTTCATCATTAGATAAAACTATTAGTGTTATTTCTTTAGAATCTAATGAAATATTAACCACAATTACGGGGCATAAATCTCCTATAATTACTTTAGAAATAATAGAGAATTTTTTAATATCTTATTCGAGTAATAAAATAATAAAAATATGGGATATAAATAATAATTATAAAAATGTTAGTATAATTAATTTATATAATAAAGAAATAGATTTTATGTTAATACATAAAAATAAATTAATCACAGCTTCTAAAAATGGATTAATTACAATAAGAGATATTTTTAAAAATACCATTATAAAAGAAAAACAAATAGGTTTAATAAAAGCTATAAGTATTTACAAAGATGATATAATTGTAGCATTAGACAATAAAAATATTGACCTAATAAATATAAATGATTTCACTAATAAAAATATTTTACAATTAGACAATAAAGCAACATCTATTTATATTAATGAAGGAATTTTAGCTATTAGCTTAGATAATCAAGATATTAAAATATTTGGAAATAAAGAAAGATTAAAAAGAATAAATGAATAAAAATATAAACTCAATAGAATTATATAATATAAAAAAGAGCTATGATGAGGATGTCCCTGCTCTTAAAATAAAAAAACTTATAATTCCTTTTTCTGGAATTGTTGCTATTATGGGTTATTCTGGCTCTGGAAAAACTACTTTTGTTAATATATTAGGACTTATTGATGTGCCTGATATGGACTTTGAAAAAGGAGAAAAACCAAAAATAATATTTAACTTAAGTGAAAATGAAACCTATACAATAACTTATCGCAATAATAAAATAATTGCTAAAGATAATAAGGGTAATATTTTAAATGAAGTAAATATTAGAGCTAAGATTTTTGGATATATTTTTCAAAAACCTTATATGCATGATAATTTTACTGTTAATCAAAATATACAAACACCTTTAATAATAGAAAACTCTCAATGCGATGAAAGAGGTATAGAAAAATCATTAGAATTTATAAATTTATCTAAAAATAAAAAAAATGAATATCCTGATAATCTCTCGGGTGGAGAAGCACAAAGAACTTCTATTCTTAGAGGAATTATTAAAAATAGTAATATATTAATAGCAGATGAGCCTACAAGCTCATTAGATATTATTAACTCTAAGCATATATTAAATTTTTTAAAACATCAAGTTGATACAATAAATAAAGATAAAATTATAATATGGGTATCTCATGATATTCACTTGATTTCTAGGTATGCAAAAGGTATATTAGTTCTCTCAGGTGGAGAATTAGTATATAAAGAAGTAAAAGAAAATCCAGGTATAAAAAATGAGCATAAAATATCTTCTTTTTTAAGCACTAAAGATTCATTAAAAGAAAAAAATATTTCATTTTCTTTTAATAAAAAAAAGCTAAATTTATTAGATAAAGCTAGATATATATTTGGGTATGCTTATAGAGGGCTATTTAAGAAAAATTTAAATCCAACTTTTGACTTTAAAATAGGAGCTACTTCTATTATTATGACTTTGTTATTTTTGTTATTTATTGCTAAAATAAATCACTCTATGAATACATTACTAACTTTTAAATTAAATAATCCATCAATTAATAATTTTAGTGTTATTGCTAAAGGAGGTAGTAATGAGCTAGACAAAAAAGATATTTTATTTATAAGAAATAAATTTGCTAAAGATATAAAATCTGCATCTCCTGTATATCTTGCTCCTATAGATATTAAAAATAATAATCCTGATTTAGAAGATATTACAGAATCTGACTATGTGGCTGGGTTTAGATTTGTTACATTTGAAAAAAATGACCCTATTTTAGCCTCTATTTTAAGTAAAGATAGTTTTTTAAAAGATAAAAAAAGAGCCTTACAAACTGTAAATAATGATAATATTAATGCCTTAGTGGTTCAAAAAAGGGTTTTAGAAGAACTAGAATATAAAACAACACAAAATAAACTTTCTATTAGATTGGATACTTTTACTAAAGAGGTTAATATTCATACTATTAATTCCATTTTACCAAATAATGTAGATGGAATGCTAAGAAGTGAATTATACTTCAAGGCATATTTTGGTGAGAATATTACACAACAACCATCAATGAGCCATATAATAATATATCCAAAAGATATTAAAAAGAGTATTGAGCTTTCTTATAAAATTAGCGAACAAGGAAATTATTCAATTTCTAACTTTTATGCATTAAAAGCAAAAATAGAAACTATATTAGATATAAATAAAATGATAAATATATTTAGTAAAACAATTTCTTTTGCATTGATTTTTCTTTCTGTTGCTTTTATTTATTTAACCTTATATAGAAGTATAGAAAGAAAAAGAAAAGAAATAGGTGTATTTCTAGCTAATGGAATATCTCGTTTGTATTTTTCATTATTTTATGCAACTCAAGCATTTATGTATTTCTCTGTAACAAGTATTATATCTTTAATATTATATTATTTTTTAATAGATAATAATATTAATTCTTTTCTTATAGAAAATTCTTATTTAAAAGAAAATTATGGAGATATTGGGGCTATAAAAAACACCCTACTTCTTCCTATTGAAGAAGTAGTCTATGTTCTTGGGACTTATTTTATTTTTATACATTCATTATTTTTATTTATGATAAATCAATTTATTTCTCAAAAACCAGTAGATTTAATGAAAGACTAAATTAATGAAATATATATTTCTTTTTTTTATATTTTTAACTTTTGCAATGGGATTTTGCAATAAATATGAATTAGAAAGTGATGAAATATTTAATATAAAAACAATAAGAAATAATAATTTTTTAACTGTATATTCTAATAGTTTTGATATAAACTTTTTTTTGGAATGCAAAAATGGAACCAATATTTATGCTAAATCACTAAGTAATAATAATATTAATAATTTACTAAAAATAAAAACAAATGTAATAATAAAAAATATAAAAATATCTAATAATTCAAAAGAAGGCTACATAGAAGAGATTAAATTCACTGCTAATAAAGAACTTCTTTCTTCTTTTGTAGAAAAAAATACTTTTTATATTGATAAAAATAAAGATACACTTTATTCACTAAGAAAAAAGAATAAAAATAAACTATCAATTCCTTTAAACTTTCAATGCACTCAAGAGTATTTTTTTAATAATTATAAAATAAAATCTTTATTCTTTGAAAATGAAGGATTAGATATAGATTATATTTTAAATCAAATTGTAAAATGGAAACTTAAAAGAAATAATAATGCTAATAAACAACTAACTAGATGGTTTATTAATTGCGAAAAATGGAAAGAAATTACTAAAAACAATAATCTACAAGAGATGTATTCAATAGATAAACGAGTTATACTTGAATCATCAAAGGTTAGAAAAAAATCTGAAGAATTACTTAGAAATCTACAACAACAAGCCATTAATAATGAAAACCTAAATAAAAATATAATAAAAGATTTTATAAATATGATGAATGCTTTAAAAACTTTAGAAAAAGATAAATCAACATATGATATTTTTCATGATATTAATGATTTATTTTATATTAGGAATGATAAAAATTTAAAAGAAAAGCTTAGATATATACTATCATATAATCAAAATTCTTATTATTATGATTTATTATCTAATACAAAAATTGGATTTTTAAATGAAAATAACTACTTGAAGCTAGATTTTATTCCTTTAAGACTAGATGTTTTTGCATTTGATACAAAGAAAGATTTTTTAGTAATAAAAATTACAAACTCTATAAACTTAATAGAAGAAAACACTCAACTCGCAACATATAAACTATCTAATAGTTTTTGTCAATTTTTAAATAATAAAATCAATAATGTAAATAAAAAAATATTTAATAAAATAGAATCAATAGAATATTGCTTAGATAAAAAAAATACTACTTTTTATACAAAAAAAATAAAAAAACGATATAAAAGAAAAATAACATCTTCTCTAATTAAAGAAAAAATAATACCAAAAAATAATATAAATAAATGTAAAAATATAGAAAATGGTATTTTTTGTAAAAATGTATTAAAAAGTGAAATATCTTCTCATATAAAAAATGGTATGAAAATACCATCATTAAATGCTCTTATAGATAATTTTGATAATGAAATATATGAAGGGATAACTATTTATGCTCCAAAAAATAAATATTTCTTTTTTAATGAAGATATTGGCTGGGAAAATGTAGATGATACTGAAAATAATACTATAGATTTAATTTTAATAAGGTGATTGAATGAAATTTATTTTATTTATTGTAATATATGCTAACTTTTTATTTTCTATTATTATAGATAATAAATATATTATAAGTAACAATGCACTAAGTTCGTTAATTAATTCATCTAATATTTATAAATATATAGAAAGAAATCCAAACAAGTTTAATAAATTAAAAGAAAAAAGTTTTTTTTCTTTTAGTGAATTTGATACTATAAAATCTAAGAAAAATAGCTCATATAAAGAATTTTTTATATTTAAATATAAAAATGATGATTTTATATATATTAAAATACCTGCTGTTTTATTAAAAAATGAATTTGATTTATATAAATACAAATTAATTTCTAATAATTATTATATTCTTAGATTTAAAAAAGAATTTACAAAAAATAAATTTACATATCTAAGCTTAGATATAGGGGATAAAAGAAGATTTGAATTTACTTTTAATTCAATAGATATATTTGAGTTTTTAAAAAAACATTCAAATTTGCTTTTTGAAAAAGAAGATTTATTTGATGCAGTGTCAATACAAAATAATAAAATATCTTTTACTACAAATTATACACAAAAGGAATTTAATCTTAATTTTTATTTAAAAGATTTTATTTCTATGTATAAAAAAAGACTAATATCTAAACAAATAGATGAAAATTTTTTATTACAAGTAGATGATAGACTTCCTTCTTTAAAGTGTAAAGACAAAGAATTACTAAGTTATATTCCTATAGATAATGAAAAGTTTATTATAGGAGAAGAGAAAATAACAAATAATATATATTCTTTATATTTACTTAATAATAAAAATAAATTTAATGAATACTTAAAAAAGAATATACATTCTATAGATATATTTTCTATATCAAAAGATAAAAATATACATACTTTATCTTATAAATATAAAACAAAAGATATTAAAATATTTTTAAAATTACCAAAAGGGATAAGTTATGATATTAAAAGTAAATTTATTAGTAGCTTTAATTCTTTTAAATTTAAAATAAATGGAACCTTATTTGATGGATACACAGATGGAACAAATATATATCCTATAGCACAAGAACCTTGCCCATCAACAAATAAAGGAATTTCTATTTTAAATATTAAAAATTATTCAGAATATGCAAAATGGAATATACAAATTGATAATAAAAAGAAATCCATAACATGGACACCTAGCTTTAATATATATAAAATAAATCCAATAATATATGCTCCTTTTTTATTAAAAAAGAAAAATAAATATGTAATAAATTCTATGATAGATGAAAACTCTAAAATGAAAGGTGAAATAAAATATGCATATATTCATAATAATGTCATACATCAAAATAAAGCTCTAATTAATCCTAAAACAAATACTAATTTTTATTTTAAATACCCAAAAGATACGAATATATCAGATATTTTAAATAAAACTAAATTTACATATAATTCAAATCCAATAAGAATATCTAGTAGTGAAAAATATAAAATACGATTCTCTGCAAAAAAGGCTAATAAAATAGCTCTTGTTTATATTCCTGCTGGAAATATAAATTCTTTTAGAAAATACTTTTTAAGATATTATGAATGCAATCAAGAAGAAATGCAAGATGATGAAACTTGCTTTAATTATCTTGCAGATATGGAAAGTGGTATAGATATTTTTTTAAACAAATTAAGAAAAAGTAAAAAATATTCACAAATATTATATAGAAAAAATATATTTAAAGAAAAAAATAAAGAAAATTTACTTATTCTTGATAGAGAAAATAGAAGTTATGTTCAAGCAGAAGATGAAGAAGTTTTAGGTAAAAATTATGATAATTATGAATGGAAATTGCTATCATCTTTATCATATGATAAAAAAATACTTAAAAATTATGACCTTAAAAATATAGACCTTATATATTTTTCAAATATAAATATCGAAAATACTAAAGTTTTATCTACTTTAGATAATTATGGTTTTAATAAAGTTTTTTTAATAAACTTTGGTGAAAATATAAGTAATGCTTTTAATAAATATAAAAATATTAAACTTATTCATCATAAATATAATAAGCTTATGGACTCTAAAGTCCAAGAATTAGATATAAGTATTTTTAAAAGTATATTAAAGCAAATTATAAATAATAAATAAAAAGGTTACAAATGAACACTATCAATAATTTTAAGAATAAATTATTAATTATTATATTTTTTAGTGTATGGATATTTTCTAAAAATTGTATTATCGTAGATACAAGCACTTATTTATATAAAACAAATATTAATAATGCTAGTATTTTACAATTAAATAATGATGATTTTGCACAAAAAGTTATATTTAATGATAAAAGAAAAAGAGTTTTTATTGAATATAAAGGAAAAGAAGGCTGGATAAATGAGAGTGCTTTATTATGTTCTAGTGGAAGTAATGAGATTTTAGGAGCAATGTCTAAAAATCCTAATTTGCCTATTAGCTTAAAGAAAAAAGCACTTTTAGTTACTAATATAGAATCTTTAGTTAATGGAAATATTAATACTGATGAAAATAACCAATTACAAGTAAATATTTATTATGCTCCTAATGAAAATAGTCAATATTTATCATCTCAGGCTAAACTATTTCAAATGAGATATATATATAAAGAAAAAAAAATAGCTCAACAAACATTTTATCTTATCGGTTTAAATGAGTCTGTTAATATTAATAATGCCGATAGCGTTATACAAGGGTGGGTTAAAAAAGATAAAATTTTAGAATGGAATAATAGAATAGGAGTTGAATTTAATAAAAATGATAAACAAAATGCCCAAATCTTTGAAACTCCTACATTTGATAGTATAAAATATACAGAAACAAATAAAGATTTAATGAAATATTATGAACCTAGATTTCCTTTAATTAAAAAAATAAATAAAAAAACATTTAAAATAGGTTTTATTGGTGGTTCTAGTGATGGTTCTTTAAGTAGAGGAAATATAGCAAAAGCACAACAAACTGTAAATAGTATAATACAAAATAATGATTTACAAATTGCTATCGTAATTGATGCTACACAAGGTATGAAGCCATATTTTAAAGATGTTAAAAATGCATTAAATAAATTCCTAGAAGCTACAAAAGATAAAGCAAATGTGGATATTGCCATTACTATTTTTAGAGATTATGCTGATGGAAAAGATATTTTTAAAATAGTAAAAAATTTTAAAAGTAAAAAGAATATTAATTTAGATAAGATAAAAGTGAAAAGTAATTTAAAAGATAATGGTATAGGAACTTACCCTGAAGCATTATTTTATGGTATTAATAAAAGTATAGATACATTAAAATGGTCTAAAAAAAATATAGAAAAATATATAATTATTTTAGGAGATCATGGAAATCACCCAAATAGCAAACAATACAAACAAGAAAAAAATCTAAGCACAAGTATTTTAGGTAAAAAATTAAAAAGAAAACTTATTACTTTATCTGCTATACAAGTATCAAATAAGGTTAGTGGTAAAAATATAAATATAAAAAAAGAATCTATAAAAAGATTTCCAAAACAATTAAAAGAAATTATAGCACATAATGTAGGCTCTTTAGGAAAAGTAATTTCTTATAAAAAAGCAAGTAAAGAAAATATTTATAATGGATTAGTCAAAATATATAATAACTTTTCTGCTGTAAAATCTGCTTTACAGGGTCTTAAAAATAATAAAAATACCTCAGAAAAAACAGGTTTTAGTGCATCTATACTTGCAAGATTGGGGATTGACCCTAAGATATTTGGGCAAATATCACAAGTAACTTCAACAGGGTATATTAAAAGAAAAGATAAAAGTTTTAAGCAAAAAGTTTTAATTAAAAAAAGAGCATTAGAAAGATTAAAAACAAGTATAAATTCATTAAGTGGGACACTATTTAGAGGCTCATATCATAGTGAAACTGGACAAAGACAAATTAAAAATACAGTAATAAGAATATTCCAAGATTTAACAGGTGATACCATAAAAGAAAATGAAAATATAAAAAGATTTATATTTAAAAAAACAGGCTTACCAATTCAAACAAAAGCCTTAAAACAGAGTATTAATAGACTAATAAGAAAAGCTACAAAGAAAAAATATAGACTAGAGCTAATAAAAGATTTAGAAAGAAAATATATAAGAATACATGGTGTGCTAATGGAAAAAGAAATTAAAATAGGTAGATTTAATCCATCAACTGGAAAATTTAGCTTTAAAGAAGGAAAAGAAAAAAAATACTTCTATAACCTAGAACAACCACTAGAAAGCAAAAAAGGAATACTAGATAATTCTCAAGTATTACATGCTTGGGTTCCAATAGAATTATTTCCTTAAAAAGTATAGATTATTTTGTATTAATAGAGGTTCTTTAAGAGAGGTTATACTTTGCTTATATAATTAGAAAGAATTTCTCTTTTATTTCCTCCAAAATTAATGATAATTTTTTCTTTATTATGCTCATTTTTAACATCAATAACTTTACCAAAACCAAATACTTTATGCTTTACTACATCTCCAGCATTAAAAGAATTACTTGTGCTTTTAGTATTATAATGCATAGGTTCTTCGTTTTTAGATAAAAATATACTAGGATTAAGTAAAGTATTTCTTCCTTTGTATAGTCGGCTTTTAGATGAAAAAAGCATTAGTTTGTATTTTGCTCTTGTACTAGCCACATAAGCTAATCTTCTTTCTTCTTCTATATCTACATCTTCGGCTATGATGGGAAATACTCCATTTTCTAACCCTACTATCATTACATTATCAAACTCTAAACCTTTACTTGCATGGATACTCATAAGGTATAAATATTCATCATTTGTTTGGTCTTGCTCACTTTGTAATGCTGTATCATTTAAAAATCTACTAAGAGTTTTATTTTCTCCTTCTATATATTCTGAAAAATATGAATAAAACTCATCTATATTTGCTAATCTATTATATGCATCTTGCATTGATTCATAGTAGTCTCTTATAGAAAAAAGGCTTTCCATTTCATAAGAGAGGTTTTTTGGTTGATTTTTTGCTATTTCTTGTAAGAATCTTATTTTTTCTGCAAACTCTTTAACACTTTTTTTATTTCTAGCTCCTACGATAGATTCAAGCTCATTATCATTTGTAGTTATAATAAAATCAAATATTTTCATATTCTTTTTTTTGGAAGCTATTTCCATTTTTTCTACACTTCTTTTACCTATTCCTCGTTTTGGAACATTAATAATTCTTTTTAATGAAAAATCATCTTCTAATTCTATCACTCTAAAATAAGCTATTATGTCTTTTATTTCTGCTCTTTCATAAAATTTAATACCACCTATTATTTTATAAGCTATATTAAATTTATTAAGATATTCTTCAATAGACCTAGAAATAGCATGAACTCTAAAAAGTATTGCCATATTAGATATTTTAGTCCCTTCTTTTTTTAGCCTATTAACGGTATTTGCTATTTTCATACCTTCTTCATGCTCATTATTAGAATAAATAATATCTACTTTTTCTTTATTTCCTATATTACTTTTTAATTCTTTTGAATATCTATTTGAATTAACTGATATAATATCATTTGCAAAATTTAGTATTTCTATGCTTGATCTATAATTTTGATTAAGGATTATTTTTTTAGTTTCTTTAAAATGCTTATCAAATTCTAATATATTTTTTATATTTGCACCTCTCCAACTATAAATACTTTGGTCATCATCTCCCACCACACATATATTATTATTTTTACCACAAATTTGTTTTATAAGGTTTAATTGTAAATCATTAGTATCTTGAAATTCATCTACCATTACATAGGTATATTTAGAGCTTATTTCTTCTCTTACTTCTTTAAATTTATCCATTATCACAAATGGAAGAAGTATCAAATCATCAAAATCTAATAAATTATCATCTACTAATAATTTTTCATATCTTTTATAAATAGTTATAATTTTCTCATAATCTTTAATATGATTTAGATTATTTTCACTACTTGATAAAAATCCAGAATTTTTAAACTCTGAAATACAAGAGCTTACATAAGAAGGAGCAAGAGAGTTATCTATACTTTTTAGCATTTTAGATCTATCTGATTTATCTATAATAATAAAATTATTTTGCCTACCTAATTTATGAATATAAAGCTGTAAAAATAATAATCCAAATTTATGAAAAGTACAAAGTAAAGGAGAGCTATTTAGTGAGCCACTAAGTAATGCAAATGATCTATTTCTCATCTCTAGTGCTGCTTTATTTGTAAAAGTAAGAGTTAAAATACTACTAGGGTCAATCCCTAAATTAACCAAATATGCTAATCTATGGGTAATAGTAGATGTTTTTCCTGTCCCAGCTCCTGCTAAAATAAGCAAAGAGCCGTCTATATATTCTACTGCTTGTTGTTGCTCTTTATTTAATTCGCTCTTCATTGAAATTCTTCTAAATTACTTAATTTATTATTTTCTTCTATTTCCTTAACAGCACTTAAGAATTTTTTTATTAAATAAAAATCATCAATATTTATTTTTTTTGCGATTATATGCTCTAAGAATTGTGGGTTAGATAAAATATGAGAATTAAATTCTTTTGATTTTCTTGTTATTTGCTCATAAATATTTATTTCCATAATTAATAAGATAAATTTATATTATCTATATCACTCCAAGACATTTTATTTTTTTTATTTTGAATATTAATAATATGAGCTATTTGTTTAGCAAAAATATCAGTTTCTATATTTACATTTCTATTAATGGTATAAGTTTCAAATAGAGTATTTTTTAAAGTATGAGGGATAATACTAAGCCTAAAAGAATCTTCAAAAATATCATTAATAGTTAAACTAACTCCATCAATAGCAATACTACCTTTTTTCATAATATAAATCATAAATTCTTTAGGGCATTTAATATAAAAATCAAACATATTTTCTTTTTCTTCTATTTTGATAATTTTACCTGTAGTATCAATATGTCCTTGGACTATATGTCCATCTAGTCTTGATGATAATGTCATAGCAGGTTCTATATGAACTAAATTTTTATAATTCTCTAAAGCTAATAAATCTCTACTTTCTTTGGAAAGCTCTACATCAAAACCATCTGAATATAAAGCACTAACAGTCAAACAAGCCCCATTTACAGCAATAGAATCCCCAATTTTAGGAATATGTTTTGCCTCTAAACAAAGAATATTATTATTAAAAGATTTAACTTTAGCACATTCTTGTATTAGTCCTGTAAACATATATAACCCCTAAGAATTAAAGTATAATAACCCACTACCCCAAGTAAGTCCGCCACCAAAGGCATTTAATAATATTAAATGTCCATCTTTTAATTTTTTAGATTCATACATATCATTTATTGCCATAGGTATCGAAGCTGCTGATGTATTTCCATATTTTGCTATACTTAATGCAACTTGTTTTGGTTCTAAACCTATATATTGTCCCACTTTATCTATTATTCTTTTATTTGCTTGATGGGGTATAAAAAAATCTAAATCTTCTTTTGTTTTATTATTTCTTTTTAGTATATCTTTAGCATCACTAGAAAGATTTCTAACAGCTAATTTAAAAATCTCTCCACCTTCCATATGCATTTTTTTAGTTTCAAGTGAAGTATTTAATAAATGCTCATAACCACCCATTGCGAATGAACTAACATCTAAAATAGATTTTAATTTATCTTTTGTAGCAGATATAATACTAGCTCCAGCTCCATCACCAAAAATAATACAAGTGCCTCTATCTGTATAATCCATAATTTTACTTATTTTTTCAGCACCAATTATTAAAATATTTTTATGGGTATTTGATTCAATCATAGACTTAGCAATACTTAGCATATAGACAAAACCACTACAAGCAGCAGATATATCAAAAGCCATCACATTAGAAATGCCTAGCTTATTAGCAATAATAACAGCAGTAGAAGGCATAGCAAGATAATCAGGAGAAAGAGTAGCACATATTACAGCATCTATATCTTTAATATCTATATTAGCTCTTTTTATTGCTTGGAGTGCTGCTTTATATCCTAAATCGCTTGTATTTTCATCATCATCTGCAATTCTTCTTTCTTTAATTCCTGTTCTTTTTACTATCCATTCATCATTTGTTTCTACCATTTTTTCTAAATCAAAATTAGAAAGAATTTTCTTAGGATAATAAGCCCCTATAGACTGAAAAGAAGCAAACATTATTTATTCAAACTTTTATAAATATGCTCATTAGTATTTGAATTAGCAAAATCTATCGCTTGAAAAATTGCATTTTTAATAGCCTTAGAATTACTTTTTCCATGAGAAATAATAACACATCCATTAATACCAAGTAAAGGAGCTCCACCTCTTTCAGCATAATCTACTTTTTTCTTAAGTTTATTTAAAGCACCTTTTATTAATAATGCTCCAATTTTTGCAATAATACCTTCTGAATAAATAGAGTCTTTTAAAATTTCTTTAATAGCATTAGCAGCACCTTCTGATGCTTTTAAAACTAAATTACCAGTAAATCCATCACAAACTACAACATCAACAGAGCCATTATAGATATCACTACCTTCTACATTTCCTATAAAAAAACTCTCTTCTTTTAATAGTTTAAATGTCTCTTTTGTTAATTCATTTCCTTTAGATTCTTCTTCTCCATTACTTAAAAGTCCCACTTTAGTATCATTAATTCCTAAAACATTACTCATATATTCCTTACCAAAAAAAGCAGACTGATAAAGAAATTCACTTTTAGCATCTACATTAGCCCCTAAATCAAGAACTAATGTTATTTTTCCTTCTTTGGTAGTAGGAAATAAAGATGATAAAGCAGGTCTTTTGACACCTTTAATTCTACCTATTCTTAAAGTAGCTAAACTCATTGTAGCTCCACTATGTCCAGCAGATACCACAGCTCCAGCTTCTTTATTTCTATGTAATTCCATAGCTTTATAAATAGAGCTATCTTTTTGTTTTAATGCACTAGTGGCATTATCACTCATAGATATAAATTTATCGGTATGCACTATTTTGAATTTATGATATTTTTCTGGAAGTTCTTTTTTTATAAGATTTTCATCTCCTATAAAAATAGGCTCAAAATCATTAGTTCTTTCTTCATAAGCTTGTATAAAGCCATTAATAAGTGGAGATATACCATAATCACCACCCATTACATCTATTGCTATTTTTAACAAATCTATTCTTTTTCTTTTTTTCCAGCTAAATGAGGTACTTTCCAGTCGCCATTTTCATCTCTTACAGGTTTCACTAAAGTTAGTGTATAGTGAGTTCTTCTTTTTGCAGCTCTTGCTTTTGAATGTCTTCTCTTTGGAACAGCCATTTTTTATCCTTAATTTATAATATATTCAAATTCTTCATTATTTTTGCATTTATCGCAAATGTAATAATCGCTTTTTATAGCATTTATTTCACTCTCTATAATAAAATCAATATTAATTTTATTATCAATAAATTCATACATCACTTTATCTTCATTACAAGGCTTATTAGCAATTTTAAAATCGCATTTTATACTTGTAAGAATATCTTTATCATTTAAGCATCTATCACAAGATAAAGGAATATCACCATTTATAGTAGCTTTAAAATTTACTAAAGATAAATCTTTAACTAATAAAGCTTTTATATGAATACCGTTTATTTCCTTATCTATTTCTTGTTGTCTTAGAGATATAAAATCAAAAACCACTTATTTTTTATAGTAGTCTTATAATAATTCGCTATCAGTAAAGAAGATGCTTATTTCTGTTGTAGCATTTTTTAAACTATCACTTCCATGAACAGCATTAGCATCTATATTATCTGCAAAGTCTGCTCTTATAGTTCCTTTTTCAGCCTCTTTTGGATTAGTAGCACCCATTAAGTCTCTATTTTTAGAAACAGCATTTTCGCCTTCTAAAGCAATAACCACAACAGGACCACTTGTCATAAAACTTACTAATTCACCAAAAAAAGGTCTTTCTCTGTGAATATCATAAAAATTTTCAGCATCATTTTGAGTAAGTTTTATTTTTTTCATAGCACAAATTCTTAAACCATTACTCTCAAATCTATCTACAATCTTGCCTATTACATTTTTTGCAACAGCATCTGGTTTTATTATCGAAAGTGTTTTTTCCATATAATATATAATCTCCTAAAATTTTTAATGGCATATTATACCAAAATAACTTTTTTTATTTAAGTTTATATAAAAATTAACGATTTATTAGTTAAATCTTAGTTTGATATTTTATAAAATAAAGGGGTAAAAATGGAAAACAATATACAATCAGGTGGAATCGCTCATAATATTCTAAATGAGATAAAACACAAAAAGCAAGAAAAAATAAAAGATGCTCCAATTATAGGCACTGTAAATCTAGTAGATTTAGACAAAGTAACTGTAAGTTCTTTTCTTACTAATAAAGATATATTAGAGAGTAATGATAATAAAGGTTTTTTAGAATTATCAAAAGAAAGTATAAAAAGTATAGATGAGGGTCTTTCTAAATTACGAAATTTAAATAATGCTTTTAATTCTCTAAATGTTGGACAAAGTGATAGAGCTAATATTTTAAATAGAGCTAGTGAAATTCTTAAAGAAGTACAAAATAACACAAATAATGCTAGTTTTAATAATAAATCTATTGCTTTAGCATCAAACCATAATATAGGTTCTCATCAAATTAGTATAGGTTCAAATAATAAAGAAATTAAATCAGAAATACCAAATATTAATAAAATAGATAAAGCTATTGAGTTATTAAATGAAAATAAAAAGAATATACAAGAAAAAATAAATAACTTAAGTGATTTTATAAAAATGAAAGAATCTTTGCCTATAGATGAAAATAAAACTGAATTAACCAAGCAAGAAATAAATCTTATTCAAGAAAATTTAAAAAATAAAAATGAGCTTTTATCTTTTTCGCATAGAGCAACAAATCAAAAAATAGCAAATTTATTTTTTTAATCTAGTAAAATATGAATAATATAATTAAGATATTTAAAAAAATATATGATAAAGATATTGATTTTTATGCAAGTTCTCTAAGTTTTTTAAGTATATTTTCTTTAATACCAATATTATTATTAGTATTTTACATATTTCATAGCATAGATATATTAGAAGAAACTCTAAACCAACTATCATATATAATAGTATTATTTTTCCCAAATAATTACTCAGAAGAAATAATAAAAGTAGTCCGTAGATTTTTTGATATGAATGATGCTATGAATATAGTAACTATTTCATATATATTATTATCTTCATATATTTTTATAAAAGACTATAAAACAATAATATCAAGAATAGGAAATTATACTTATAATTTCAAAGAAACAATATGGCTATATTTTAAATTAGTTTTTTTCATACCTTTAAATATAATTCTTTTTATTTTAATATCATATTTGTTTCACATAGATATACATATTTTTTTTATTATGTTTTTTTGTATATTGATTGTGTATATCGCATCTATTAAAGATGTAAGAATATTACATATAGCACAAGGAAGTATTATTGTTACTATAGTATTATTCATTTTAAAAATGGTATTTGTATATTATTTCCAATATAATGATATATATGAAACCTTATATGGCTCTTTGTCATTTATATTTTTTGTTTTATTATGGATATATATATCTTGGAGTATATTTTTATATGGAGTAAAATTTATTTTTTATCAAGATGCTAATAATTAGAAATTCAATTCTAATAAGATAACTGTATTATTCTTGGTATTTTATATTATTTATTGAAGTAATTTTAACACAGCTTGTTGGATAGAATTAGCCTGATTTATTGCATATATTCCTGCTTGTGCTATAATGTTTTCTCTTTTAAAGTTTGCTGTTTCTTCTGCATAGTCTGTATCTCTAATTGTTGATTCTGCTATTTTCACATTTGTTCTTGTTACAGAAATATTATTTATTGTAACTTCTAGTTGATTTTGCACGGCACCTATATCAGACCTTATTCGACCTAATGTAGTTATGGCAGAATCAACTATATCCATAACGGATTGAGAACCAGCAAAAGATGTTACACCTGCTGAAACAAAACCATTTATTATTTTTCCTGTTAGAGGATTTTTGACTTTAGATTCATCAGCTTGTATTTTTACTAAAGTGTAATTATTATGAAAAAATCCCATAGCAGATGCTTCATTAATATCGTATTTATCTCTAACACTTCTTAAGCTTACAGATGCTTCAGCTACACCAGTAACCGTAAATCCAACATTAGCAGCAGATTCTCCTATCCCACTTAATATAATATCTCTTGCATCTCCTATTCTAGTAAGAGTTAGTCTTCCGTAGTTTTCATGTGTAACTTTTGGGTCTGTGTTAGCATCTTTTCCTTTAAAACTAAATCCTTCTATTCCCATAGCAGACACATTATCTTTTCCTGATATACTTATACCTCTTCCATCTACACTAGTTAGAGATAAATGACCTCTAATATCAGTAGAAGCAAGTACTCCAGTTTGAGCTGTTAGAGAGTTAATTGATTGAACTAAATTACCATTTGAATCATTTCCATTAATTTGAACATTTCCAATAAGAATATTATTTATTTCAAGTTCTTTAATAACAATAGCTGGATCATTTCTACTTATACTTCCTTGAACAGGCTTAGAACCTGTAGATACTAAATGCCAAGAAGCTCGTACTCTTAAAGTATTTGAATTTTTATTAATAGTATCAGATAAAATACCTATTCCAGTAGAACCACTTGTAGAAATAATTATATTTTCTAGTTGTATATTTGTAGATCCATCTGTAGCTTTAAATTTTAAACCAACCAAAGCCGATGCTGTAATAGTAGATCCTGTTTCATATCTTTGAATCCCTATTTTATCACTTCCTGTAGGTCCTATTGAGCTTCTTATAGTTTGATTAGAATATGCACCAATTTGAAACTCTTTATTTGTAAAAGCACCAGAAAGTAAAGACATACCATTATAAGTGGTGGTGGTAGCAATATTATCAAGTTCTTCCATTAATCTAACTATATCTGCTTGTAATGCAGCTCTTGAATTTGATGTTTGTCCATCTTGTGCAGATTGAATTGCTTTTACTTTAATAGTATCAAGTATTTTTATTTGCTCATCCATAGCTTTGTCTGCTATTTGTATTAAACCTATTGCATCATTTGCATTTCTTATTGCTTGGTTTAAAGACTTAGCTTGATTTCTTAGTGAATCAGCAATAGCCAATCCTGATGCATCATCTGCTGCTTTATTTATTTTATAACCACTACTAAGATTATTTAAAGATTTTTCTAATTTTCTATTGGTAGAAACCCCTTGAGCATGAGCTGTAAGTGCGGATGTATTTGTATTTATTCTAAATGACACTATATTAACCTTTAATTGTTAAAATATATTAGTTATTGTCTAAGAAGAACGAAGCAAAACTTATTCCAAATTAAGGTAAAATATGAAAGTATTTATTACAGGAAGTGGCGGATTTATAGGATATCATCTTTGTAATATATTATTAAGTGCTAATCATCAAGTTGTTGGACTTGATTCTATAAATGATTATTATGATATTAATTTAAAATATAATAGATTAAATAACTTAGGGATAAAAAAAGAAGAAATAGAATATTCTAAAAAAAACAACTCCTATAAATTTAAAAACTTTTCTTTTTATAAAGCTAATTTAGAAGATGAAAAACTACTTAATGAAATATTTAAAAAAGAAAAGTTTGATATAGTATGTAACTTAGCAGCTCAAGCAGGTGTAAGGTATTCAATTACAAATCCACATGCTTATATATCTTCTAATATAATAGGATTTACAAATATCTTAGAAGCTGTCCGACATAATAATGTAAAACATTTAGTATATGCTAGTAGCTCTAGTGTATATGGACTTAATAGTGATTATCCATTTTCTACAACAGATAAAACAGATACTCCTATTAGCTTATATGCAGCTACTAAGAAATCAAATGAATTAATGGCTCATACATATACTCATTTATATGGCATTAATACTATAGGACTTAGGTTTTTTACAGTTTATGGTCCTTGGGGTCGCCCTGATATGGCACTTTATATATTTGCTAAAAATATACTTGAAAATAAACAAATAGAAGTATATAATAACGGTAATATGCAAAGAGACTTCACTTATATAGATGATATAGTAGGTGGAGTATCTAGGTGTATAGAGAGTGATTATTCTAACCCTAAATATAAAATCTATAATATAGGTCAAAATTCGCCAATAAAGTTAATGGATTTTGTTAAGGCTATAGAAACTAAGCTAAATAAAAAAGCTAATATTAAATTTATGCCTATGCAAATGGGCGATGTTCAAGCAACTTATGCAAATGTAGATGATTTAATAAAAGATTTTAATTATAAGCCTAGCACTTCTATAGAATATGGAATAGATAAATTTATAGATTGGTTCAAGGAATATCACGCAAACTCGTAAAAATAAAAGGGTTAACCCCCGATTTAAAGGTTTAATATGTATTTATTCACATCAGAAGTAGTTAGTGCAGGTCATCCCGATAAATGTGCAGATATTATTGCAGATTTTATTGTAGATGAATATATTATAAATGACTCAAATTCAAGAGTTGCTACAGAAGTTTTTGTAGCTGGTAAAAATATCGTCATAGGTGGCGAATGTAAATCAAATCACAAAGTTAGCAAAGCTAGATACGAAGAGCTAGTTAAAAATGCTTTAATTAGTATAGGATATAAAAATAATGATTATTTTACTCCTTTACAATGTTTGAATCTTGATGATTTAAATATTGAAATTTATGTAAATGAGCAATCTCTTGAAATAGCTCAAGGAGTTGATCAAGAAACAGGAGAAATAGGAGCTGGAGATCAAGGCATTATGTTTGGTTTTGCTTGTAATGAAACCAAAACTTTTATGCCTTCTGCTATTACTTATGCTAGAATTTTAAGCGATAATGTATATAAATATGCTTTAGCTAATCCTCATGAATTTGGAGTTGATATTAAAACTCAAGTTTCTGTTGATTATGGCAAAAAAGTTAATTTTGAAAACTGTGAGCCACAATCAATTCATACTATTGTAGTTTCTGCTCCTTCAGTTGATTCTATGTCGCTAGAAAAAGTTAAAGAAATTATTGGAAAAATTATTGATGATTCTAATTTACCTCATTATGATAAAAATAAATGTATTTTACATATTAACCCAACGGGTAAATACACAAATCATAGCTCATTGCATGATTCTGGTCTTACTGGAAGAAAGCTTATAGTTGATACCTTTGGTGGATATTCTCCTATTGGTGGTGGAGCTCAATCAAGTAAAGATTATACAAAAGTAGATAGATCAGCTCTATATGCAGCTAGATGGTTAGCAAAACATATCGTAGCAGCTAATTTAGCAAAAAAAGCAGTAGTTCAAATATCTTATGCAATAGGAATAGCAAAGCCTATTTCTGTATGTGTCGATACTATGGGGACTTATTCAAAGCTTGATGATGATATTCTTTCAGAAAAAATAAGTGAAAAATTTAGTTTAACTCCTATGTGGATTATTAAACAATTTAATTTAGATAAACCTAGTAAAGATAATTTTCTATATGCCGATGTAGCTGCTAGAGGTCAAGTTGGTCAAGAGGATTATCCTTGGGAAAAACTAAGCGAACTTGATTGGTTTAAAAAATTATAAAAAGAGTTAAACATGGAAGATGATGAAGCTTTAGAAGAAATATCCGATTCAAAAAGTAAAAAGTCTGGTGGTGGTAGTGGCAGTAAAATAATTATAATTATTGCTAGTGTTGTTTTAGTTTTTTTATTAATCGTAGGAGGTGTTATAGCAATGCTTCTTTCAGGTGGAGAAGATGAAAATGATGGAATGGCTCCTACAGATACAATACAAAAAAATAGTGGTGGAAGAAAAGCACCTGCAAGAAGAGCTACAAATTATATTACCGTAGGACCTATTCATGAACTTGATAAATTTGTTGTTAATCTTATAACAAAAAGAGGTAAAAGATATTTAAGAGTAAAAATAAGCTTAGAGCTTGACTCTGAAAATGTCTTAGGTGAATTGGAAACAAAAAAAGTTGTTTTAAGTGATGCCATTATAGACACACTTACATCAAGAACCAAACAAGAACTTTCCACATCTAAAGGAAAAAATAGATTAAAAGATGAGCTTATGTCTAGGATAAATGCTTCTTTAGTTGATGGAAAAGTTAAAAATGTATTTTTTACTGAGTTTATTATACAGTAAATAAATGATAGGAATAGATATAGTATCTATCAAAAGAATATCTAAAATAAGAGATAAATATAAAAATAAATTTTTAGAAAAAATATTCTCTAAAGATGAAATATCTCTTATTAAAAAAGATGAAACTCTTGCTGGTTTTTATGCCAGTAAAGAGGCAATCTCTAAAGCATTAAAAGTAGGCATTGGCTCACAATTAAGCTTTAGAGATATTTTTATTAGTAAAGATATAAATGGAGCTCCCACTTTTATAATTGCTAAAAAAATAAAAAAACAATTCAATTTCACACAAAGCTCACTTAGTATCACTCATGATGATGGTTTTGCTATTGCTGTTGCTATTTGTTTATAAAATAAGTGAAGCCAGATTGGTCAAGTCAAAACTATCTTCTTTTAATTATTCCAAGTTTTAATTCTCCTTTTAAAGGGTATTATAGTCAAATACTAAAAACTTATAATGAAATAATTTCAAAAAGTATAAGATATCAAAAAATATGGTTAATTTCTAAAGAAAAAAATAACTTAACAAAAAAATACTCAAAATATAAAAATATAAAAATAACCTATAAAGATTATAATGATATATGGGCTAGAGATATTATGCCAATACAAACAAATAAAAAAAGTATTAATTTCTCATTTAATGCTTGGGGTAGAAAGTATCCTTATAAAAAAGATAATGCTTTAGCTAAGTATCTTTTTCCTAAATCTAAAGAAAATAATTTAATAATAGAAGGTGGAGCTATTGAAACAAATGGTTTAGTGGCTATTGGAATGGAGGATACCTTTTTTTTAAATAGAAATAATATATCAAAAAATGAAATGAAAAAAAAACTAAAAGATATTTTAGATATTAAAAATATATATTTTTTTAATCAAGTTAATATACAAGGAGATGACACAGATGGACATATTGATAATTTAATAAGATTTACAAATAAAGATACTTGTTTGTATTTAAAAGATGATAATCTTTTAAAAAATATGGAAGATGAGCTTTTTAAATTTGCTAAAAATAATAAAATATATAATTTAATAGGTTTGCCTTTAATTAAGAAATACTTCTTAAATAGAAGACTACCTGCTAGTTATTTAAATTTTATTCAATTAAAAAAAATAATTTTATTACCTAAATTTTATTGCTCATCTGATATGGAAGTTCTAAAAATATTTAAAGAAGTATTTACTAAAAAAATAATTCAAATAGATTCAAGATATTTAATTAGAGAAAATGGTGGTCTGCATTGTGCGAGTTATCAAGTTTATAAATAAGGAAAAAAATGAAATATAGATATATAGGAAAAACGGGACTAAGAGTTTCACCAATATGTATGGGAACTATGACTTTTGGCTCATATAATAATAAGCAAGAGGCATTTGAAATACTAGATTATGCTTATGATAAAGGAATTAATTTTTATGACACAGCAGAAGTATATCCTGTTCCTATTAGTCGTAAGTATATAGGATTAACTGAAGAAATATTAGGTGATTGGATGCAAACCAAACCAAGAGATTCCTTAATAATAGCCTCAAAGGTAGCAGGAGCAGCTAATGGGTGGTTTGTTCCTCCTAGTAGGCATGGATTAACTGCTATTGATTCTTTTCATATTAAAACTGCTTTTGAAGGAAGCTTAAAAAGATTAAAAACAGATTATTTAGATTTATATCAAGTTCATTGGCCTGATCAATTAGTGCCTATCGAAGAATCATTAAGAGCATTTGAGGATTTAATAAGAGAAGGAAAGATAAGATATATAGGCACATCAAATGATACAGCCTATGGACTAACAAAGGCTAATACTGAAGCTAAGTATAATAAATATGCAAGATTTGAATCAATACAGAATAATTTTTCTTTATTAGAACAAAGTTTTTTAGAAAGTATAAAAGAAGTATGCGAAAAAGAACAAATATCCTTACTTCCATATTCTCCATTAGGAGGAGGAATTTTAAGTGGAAAATATAAATCAACTACTTCTTATCCAGAAAATGCAAGATATGCATCTTATCTAAAAAGTAATAATGAATTAATAAGAAGTTTTGGAAGTAAATACTTAAATGAAAATAGCTTAAAAGCAACAGAAAAATACATAAAAGTAGCAAAAAAATATAATATAAACATAGTAACACTATCAATAGCATGGACATTGCAATTTAATTTTGTAGCATCAAGTATTATTGGAGCCACATCTGTTCTTCAATTAAATGATTCTTTATTAGCAATGGATTTAAAGCTTAGTGATGAAATTATGCAAGAATGTGATGAGGTTTATAAATCATTTAAGCAATATATTCTTAAATATTAAAGAAACCTCTAAAAACCAAAATAAAGGATAATTTATCAACTATAAATAAAAATTATACAAAAATAAAACATCAAACTTTCTAAAACTTCATAAAAAAAAGCTATAATACAGGTTTTAGAGATGTATAAAAGACATAACAAAGTCATCAACAAAGAAAAGATAAATGAAATTAACACTCATTCCAATAATATTAGCTTTATTATTATCAGGTTGTAATCCTCCAGACATCAAAAAAACACAAAATAATCATTCAAAATGGTTTAATAGAAAAGAAAAACTACCATTAACTATAATTGCTACAGTATATATAAATAATAAAGCATTAAAAACAAAAGAATATAATGCATATACACAATTAATAAAAGAAATAGAAGCTAATCCAAAAATACTAGATAAATTAAGTGGTAGAAATATTAGTGATAAATATTCATCTATAAAGTTTATTAATTATCAAACATCTAAAAAAAGAAGTAATTATATAAATAAATTTACTTCTGTATATACAAATAGAAATAATAAAGAAATAATAAATAAAATACTAAAATTAGATAATGAAAAACCAAGCCAAGAACTTCTTATAAAATTAAACTTTAATGATTTAGAAAAAGGAAATTTAACAATAGAAGGATATAAAACAGTCCTACAATCAAAACTAAAAAGAAACTCACATTATTACAAACTAACAAAAGAAAACTACACTAAATTAAGTAAGAAAAATAAAAATAAAGCAATCATAAATTCACTACTAGCTACATTAGAATTATCTATTCCTGAATATATTTCTGTAAATGAAAAGAAACCATTTAAAAAAGAAACTATTTTAATAGTTTTAATTTATGATGAAAAAAACATTAAAGTATCCAATAAATTAAAAAAAGAGATAATAGAAAAAAAAGAGATACAAATAGAAGATAATGACACAAAGTCTTTAAAGACATTAAAAGAACATACAAAGAGTGTC
>JAVCKX010201329.1:1909-15556 GCA_034780695.1 Lepetodrilus gordensis
CCCTGATCACAGATATCAAACCCTGATCACTGATATATAACACTGATCACAGATATCTAACCCTGATCACAGATATCAAACCCTGATCACAGATATCAAACCCTGATCACTGATATATAACACTGATCACAGATATCTAACCCTGATCACAGATATCTAACCCTGATCACAGATATCAAACCCTGATCAGATATCTAACCATGATCACAGATATCAAACCCTGATCACAGATATCAAACCCTGATCACAGATATCTAACACTGATCAAAGATATCAAATACTGAATACTTAAGGAGATTTTCAAATCTAATTCCAGTAATAATATCAAATACTGATCCAATTTTGTAGATACTAAATTGCATGTAAGTGAGTGAGTGAATATGGAGTTTAACGTCGCTGCGGGAATCTCAGTAAGGGATATACTTCCATGTAATGTGATGCAATATTGGTGTTACGCGAATGTCAACTGATATACAATGCAATGTGAGACGTACACAGAAAGCTCGTCATGTATTCCCTGGGCCTCCTGAGTCATGTCTCGGATCTGTAGATACATGGCCTCCGCTCGACACTCCAGATTCCGACGCTCATCAACCTCCGTGGTCAGCTGCTTACTCAGTCTCTGAAACACACACGATAGTTGTACTGAACAGAGTCCAACTTCATCTTCAATTTATGGTGCCTAAGCTGGTGTCAATTTCATGAAATTCCAGGGGACAGATAGATACCTTAGTCTTCTCCATGTACGTATCCACGTCTCTCTCCAGTCTACTGTCAGACTCGTCACAAGCGCCACGTTGGGCGTCTTTCTTGTCGCACTCTCGTTTCAACGCGTCCAGTTCTGACTTCAACTTGAACTCGCTCTTCTCCAGTTCGCTGCACCGCTGTTTCAGGAAGCGTAACTCTGAGACCTTGACTGTCAACGTGACTTCCAGATTGGTGGAGTCCTTCGCCGTCCAGAGCGCGGTGGACAGCGAGCTCTTGTTGTCAGACGTGGTCAGAACTTTCTTTGGTATAATGTCCTCGCTGTGACACTTGCAATAGCACCTGGTGACAGAGAAACAAGTCTAGTGGCTGCTGAACATTACTATAAGTGAGAGTGACAAACACTGTATTTGTACAAGTGTCAGACACAAACTGAGCAACAACAGAAATACAATGGTTGATACATTGCCTAGTGTCATGTTAATGCAGATTGATCTGCCAACCAAAATGCTAACATGAAAGTAGCTTTCTGGACCAACTTGTGAGTAGCAAATGCTGTTTGAGAGTACATGTAGTTAAAGCATGAACAGATGCTGCAAATAGCACATAACAAATCCAGTATATTGAACATACCGTTTATATATTATTAAAACATTTTCTTTTTACATGAGGTAGTACTAACATTAGAAGGGTCTATGTTGATCAGATACTTACAAGTCGTCAACATCCCTGATGAAGGTGAAACCTACAAATGGCAGGTGTTTGCCGGAGAAGTCCTTGTTAACCTTGAAGTCGTCCAGGTTTGGCTGTGGTTTGACTTTCTCCACCTCCTCAAAGTTTGATGTGTCGTCCAGCCCGCTGATGGTGGGTACGAACGGAGGGGACGCTGCAGAGAGACACGCAATGTTAGAGTACTGGCGTCATATGACAAGAATGTTACGTAGTTGGTTCTGAAGTACTGGTAGTGATCCTGGCTACTTACCTTGCTCCATGTCGGCCCAGGCGATGCCAGAGAAGAAGACGTGCTGACAGATGTCCGGCCATCGGAATCGCTTCCCTTGGTCTGTCAGCAGGTTCTTCATCAGATTCTGGGCGTTCCCGGACACATCGCTGGCATCGGGAAACTTTAACTTGTTCTGAAACACCAGGTACAACAGAAATTTCAATACTACTACAAAGAAAATGTGGCAAACCATACCTCTCTTCTCTCTCCGATACCAGTCCTTTAGCTAGCACTCCACGTGGACGGCAGACTTACCTTGTAGTCCATGATGTTGCTGTATGTTGTGACCATGGAGCCGTAGTCGTCTGTGAAGGGAGTCTTGCCATACATCATCTCGTAGGCGCAGATACCCAGTGACCACCAGTCCACTTCCACGCTGTACGTGCGCGGACCTCGAGTGCTGTTCAGCGATGTCAGCAGCTCAGGCGCCACGTAGTCGGGCGTCCCCACCGGCATCCGAGACGAGACCTAGGTCAGGATGTGCAATATTATCCACACATGTCAAGATTAGGGTTGTCAGTCATCCATCTTTCAGCTATCATGGACATAATCACCATGCAAATGCTCAGCGTAAAAAAAGAAATTGTGTAAAAACGTAAAGAGAAATAGTTTACCAGCATATCAGCCGACATTTTGGCAGCTGATCCAAAGTCTGCAAGCTTGATGTGACCTCCATGATCCAGTAAGATGTTCTCTGGCTTTATATCTCTGAAGAATCACCAGGAAGAACATGTTACCAACTACACAATCATATTATATATAATTATCTCAATTAGGTAATTGTTTAGTTATGAATGAATTAGTGCTTTACGTAGCAGAGAAAATATTTCACTCATATGCGATGACTACAATTACAATATTTGTTTAAGTAAGAATGTTTTCAAGCAATAATATGGTAAAAAAAAACAATGGTTGTTCGAAAACCCAGAAGTAGTTTGAAAACAACATGGCCATACCTATGCACATATCCCATCCCATGAAGATCGTTGATAGCAACAGCTATTTCCGCCAGATAGAAACGGGCCATGTCCTCTTCAAATACGTCATCATGTCTGAAATGTATACATAAGTTTACAATTACAATTTACATCAATTAATTTCAAATACTTTAAAAAGTTTAATATGTTTGTGCTCATTGAGAATAATTGGAATAAGTTCTAGGATTTGTCAAACACTGAACAGTAACACACAGTAAATACTAAGTGGTGTGACCTTGCAAGGAGAGACAAAAGGTCGCCGCCGGGGTGGAAGTCCATGACGAGATACAGGTTAGATTTGTCCTGGAAGGCGTAATGCAGTCGAGTGATCCAGCGGCTCACCGCTAGCGCCATGATGTCACGCTCCTCCTGATAGAACGAGATCTGCAAGAGAGAGAGAACTGGCATTGGTACTATAATCCGTGTTCAAAATTACTGCTGGTCTGGGCCATTTCACCCAATGCTAATGGCCAGTTTTTTTTGTAAACATTTATTAGTTGTATTATTATTTGGGCCAGTAAGTTTTAAAAGTAAGTTTATATCGATGACTATAATCATTTTATAGGCTTAATTATTAATAACAAAAATACACCTCCTCTAACATTTAGAATTCCGTTCTCAAATATTGCAGAATGCAGATGTTCTTTTCTATACATAACAAACACATATGTCAATATAATTTCTTCAAAGGTCAAGCAACACCGGACATTCTTATAAACTGTTCAATGACAAAAAAACAAGACACCTGCCTCAGGTTGTGACAAAATATCATTCTTCCTGATAACTTTCATTGCATAGACTTTCTCCAGCTTTTCTTCCTTGACCACTTGGACGATACCGAAATGACCACGGCCAATGATATTCTTCACCTCAAAGTCGGTGGCCTTAATCATCAGATCCTGGGCCTCGGACACAGCACTCTCGTCTACGAACATACAAAGTAAACACGTGGAAAATAGAACGAATTACATCTGTAATCTTTGTAAATAGGTAGCCCATCTTCAATTTAATTAATTCTACAATAAGAGAGTGAATATGGAGTTAAACGTCGCTGCAGGTATCTTTCACCCATTTGCAACGATTCTACAATAAAATACAGTCAAAATGAGAATAAATACTTTAAAGTATTAGCACATGTGTTGTAACTACAATAATTAATAGTGGTAACACTATTATGATGGACATAATATTTATGGAATTTAGTTAAATATTTTGACTTCATTGTGTACATTTCTTTGAGAAGACTGCCACTTGTTGGTTGCGAGCCAAGTTGTCATGGGAACATTCTTCATACAGTGACAAGAATCCGTCAAGTAGCCCCTCCTGGCTAAGAGACAGCGACTGTTGTTTGTCCGAGTTGTCATGGTGACTAGCACAGATCTTATACAGACTTTTCAGCCTAGTCCTCAGTGGGTCCTTCTCAGACATATTGAATCTGTAAGGAGAAGAAGTCAGGGTTAGTTTAATAACAACGCTGAATAGAAAACGGCTGAATTTAGATGCTGCATCCTATCATAGACACAATAGACACGTTTATGGTCAGGTAGTGTCATTGATACCTAATACACATTAGCGAAGCAATGACACTACACAGGCATACACATACTGGCCTAATGACCATATCAGAAAGTTTGGCAATCTACCAGTGCCCCTGATAGAACAAATAGAACACCTTTGTGCAATGTCATACTTTGAGTATTAACACCATCATTAGAATAAATCTGCAATGTCTAGACACCACCAGTAAAACTATTTAGTTGGTGATGTCTAAATTTGCAATTTTGTTTTCAAAATAGATCAGTTTAGTAGTAATCACAGAGTATTTGGTAGATAATTAATCAATTATATTTTGATAATCTTGTAACTTGATGACTTTTTGTTTTGTTTTTTTGTCATTTGTCCATGATGTCAATGTCAGGCGTGCATCCATGCATTGTAGTGATGATGGCGATGATTAGTGCTAATTGATCAAGTATTACTGATCACTACCAGGCCATAAATATAAAATCAGACTAAAATTAATTAGGATAAACAGCTGAAGACCAAAAAATAAAAAATAAACAAAAAACATACACACACAAACATGTTGTAAACCATGTGTAAACTGACAAATCATGATAATTTTAGAGTAGTGGTTAGCCTGGATGGTTACTGCCATGTTCACTGATCAATAGAGACTAGATTTCTTAGATAATCATTGTACAAATATTTATCAAACAATGCTAACGTTTTCCATTATTCTTGCCAATGTTGGGATCAGCTGTACATAACCAGTTGATAACTATTTATTATAACATGATTCTAAATGTGTTTCATACTAAACCGATTGCATTCTAAATCATCATGTTTTATTCTACTCACCGTAGATCAGTCAAAAATACTATTATGTATGAATATTTACAAACATTTTCTTTGAATGAACCGCGGAAGCGTAAATATTCCCTATTTCAAGTATCAACCAATGAAATTGCTTTTATGCTCACGAGCGCCATCTATGCAAGTATTCAGCCTCAGAGTGAAAAAGTATTTGTATCATAAATAGTATTCGAATAATGTATTTTCAGATATTTTGAATAGCCGTCTATTTTCTTTAGTATGAAATTCTTAACTAGTCGCCTTATTGAACCGACTGGACACCTCCCAATAATAACGCCTCCTTGTCTCCAACGTGAAGAGATTTAAATTAGTATTTATTATATTCGTTTGGATACAGAACCAACTACGCTTAGTGCGAATAGACGGTAGCCAGTCAAGAAGTTACGCATGCGCATAGATATCGACGGTACCGCTTCCGCCAGTAGCCATCCACATTTGTCAGCATGGTAGGCAATAAACATATTCTTTATTCACAGATAGCTCATTGATCATGCTGTATTGACTGTTGATTATCGATATAGATACTCTTGATTATGACGATGATTGAATAAATCCGAAAATTATGTCTAATCATAATGTTGCGATGGCTTTCTAAATGTCAAAATGCGCTATTTTCACTATATTCTCATTCGAGTAGATTTCACACTCTATGAAGACCATATGTTTACAAATAATTGAACGTCACATTTGAAATGATTATATAGATACGAAAAGGCGAACATTGAAAATATGCAACATAACGATATACACGGGAACAATACTGGAATTATTTATGACGACTAGTTTTAGATTTTACATTCCCCACCATCACGTAAAATCTGAGAGTAGCCAGAACTTTACCCTCTGATGCTCTGAAATCTAGACTTGCATAACTATTTATGGTAGGCCATGTTCATTGCTGTAGCATCATGGGAGGCACACAGTACATGTATGTGAAGTCAGTAATGACGTCACAGGCATTCTTGCTCTGTTTTGTACAAAGTATGAAACCCATTTAGAATCATGTGCCAATTATAATCCCAAAATTTGCAAGAATAATGGAAAACGTTGGCCAGCTGTTTGGCCTGTGTTTGATAAATAATTTTACAATGCGACAGAAAATTCCAAGTTGTTCAGAACATTCTAATGTTCGCATCTGGCTCCACATCAAACAGGACTATTTGTGTGAGACTATTGTCTTTCTATTGGCCTGCTGTTTATGAATGTGTGTTTGATGTTGCAGAGGCCTATGATGCTCCACGGACACGAGCGGTCCATAACACAGCTCAAGTACAGTCGCGAGGGAGACTTGGTGTTCTCGGCAGCTAAAGATCAGGAGCCGAACGTGTGGTATTCTCTCAATGGAGAACGACTGGGAACCTTCCAGGGCCACAATGGTGCAGTGTGGTGCATTGACGTAGATTGTATCCTTCATAACTACTGCAGTGTTCTTTTGCAATTTTACTGTCCTGTAAATTTTACATTTTTGTTGTCTTATTCTGTCAGAAACAAAGGTCACAAGTTTGAAACTGCCCCAGAAACAGCAATCAGTGATTGTAGAAGTTATCTTTCCTATTTATTTTTTATTTTATTTTTTGTAGATTGGAATTTAGAGCCATTCTTTTACTTGTATCATAGCTTGTCAGTTTAGGCCAGGAGGAAAGCCACAAATCTGTAGCACTGAATGTGGCAGTACTGGCTGGTACACAAGCCAAAGTTGATAACCTGCCCACAGTACCTTGACTGCGCATTATATTATGATTGCATCAGGATTTGTACCCAGGACCCAGCAGTATGCACTACTAGCATTTCAGATTTCATCCCGTCTTAAATAAATGGATATAAACATTAATAATATTGAGGATATAAACATTAATAATATTGAGGATATAAACATTAATAATATTGAGAGTGGGTTTATATAACACACACAAATGAAAATAACCCAACCTTTATTGTAAAACTATTGCATGATGGTAGTGACCACATGTAGACGGGTAATCATATTATTAATTTCCTTGACCACTGTCCAGGGACCAGCACCAAGGTGTTGACAGGGGCTGCAGACAACACGTGTCGGCTATGGGATTGTGAAACAGGTAGCTATACATATATACTACATTAGATGTACTTGACAGCTGTCACCACTATTATTTCTGTTCAATTCTTGCTTTCATAATGGGAGGGAACATTTCACAGTAATTACAGAAAAAAAGTTAATGTGATATGTATTCATTGTCTTGCATATTTGATTAAAAAAATATATAGGCTAAATTTCTTTCCAAATCAAATAAATGCCTAGATCATTTGATAGGTTAATAATCTTCTGTTTCAGGTAAAACTGTGAGCACGTACGAAACCCGTACAGCTGTCAGAGCATGTGGATTCTCCTACAGTGGAAATATGCTCATGTATACAACAGACAAAACCATGGGTTTTTCCTGCGAAATCAAAATCTTCGATATCAATCAGTGTAAGTATCTGTTGTAATGTTGTTTCACAAGTCAGTCAATGTGTGTATGATGTTATGAATAATATGTCAAACGGTGCATGTTGTCTATTTCAAATCTTTCCCCATTTCCCTTTATCATCAAGTGAAAACTCAGTAATAAATATAACTATTATCTCACAACTGGCCACATATTTCTGCAACACATGTCCACGGTGTTGCAAGGCAATGTTAACTTGTGAGTTATGTTTATGCTATTGATCTACAGCTACAGATGAGTCATGTTAACTTGTAAGTTATGTTTATGCTATTGGTCTACAGCTACAGACGAGTCATGTTAACTTGTGAGTTATGTTTATGCTATTTGTCTACAGCTACAGACGAGCCATGTTAACTTGTGAGTTATGTTTATGCTATTTGTCTATAGCTACAGACGAGGCAGTCATTGAGATTCCTATCGATGGGTCAAAAATCACATCTGCCATCTGGGGCCCGAATGAAGAATGTATCATCACAGGGCACGAGAACGGGGAAGTGTGTCAGTATGACCTAAAGGTAGGTACACCTGTACAGTATGACCTGTCTTGTTCAGATAAGTAATGATACTAGTTATCCTGCATGGCAATGATGATTGGGACTTGCCCTATCTGATCTCTGCTGAGAACTCCCAATATAGATCCTCAAATATCTGAGCCATGCTTTAGATGCAGTATTTATTGTAAAAATCAACATGTTTTTTTTCTTTATCATATACCATCTACCATTTCTTATAGATACTTGATCAGACATTTCACACTAGATTTGTTGTGCCCTTTTATTTGACCTCTTAAGATACATTTTCCTTATGACTGATTGTAGCAATATTGCCACATTGTGGAACTTGACAACACTACTTAGTAATTATGATCTGTCCTATGTAATCCATAATGAGTGCTCCCTAAAATAGTAATTACAGATTTAATGGAAACTATTCATTGATGAAAATATTTTTATGATTTCAGACCGGAAACAAGGTGAACTCAGTGAAAGAACACACAAAGAACATTAATGATATACAGTTATCAAAAGATGGAGCCATGTTTATCACAGCTTCAAAAGACACATCAGCTAAGGTTTGTATTCTGAATAGTCTGTTTGCAGACGGTTTTGGTGCAAAGTGTGTACGTGTATGGAACAGTTATTTTTTCATGGTTTGTGATAAAGTCTAAAAATACCAGATTTACAGCAATTCCTAACATATTGTAGAACATATAGTCCTCTCTTGCGCCCAACACGATACATAGGTCTTCCAAGTTGTCATCTACAAGTAGGTTGTGATTCAGTCGCTGAAATCCTGGTGGTGGCTTGCAGAAATTATTCAATAAGAAATCAAGTTATGTCATATATGATGTGTCATTTTTCATATTTGTTTTTTTACCTTTTCTTTTTCAGTTATTCGATACGAAAACATTTGAATTCATGAAAAGTTACAAGACAGAACGTCCCGTCAACTCGGCCTCAATATCTCCAATATATGACCACGTAAGTAGAGCATTTGAAATATCTTTTGTTGTATTCCACGAGGGCAAGGATGTATGTATCTTGAACCAAACATGATTATTTTGAAAGTATTTATCTTGTCTGTAAGGGATGTTGGCTGTGACGTAAAACAATAATTCACTCACTCACTGTAGAGGATGGGTTTGAATTGGGGTAACAAATTTAACTTTGACTGTACAATTATTTTTGGTCAGAGGTAGCCATTGGGTCCATGTTTCCTGTACGACTACACACATCTATGTTTCAGGTTGTGGTGGGTGGTGGTCAGGAAGCTATGGATGTCACAACCACATCCACGAGGATCGGAAAGTTTGATGCTCGCTTCTTTCACCTGGTGTTTGAGGAGGAGTTCGGGAGAATAAAGGGTCACTTTGGGCCAATCAACAGCGTTCAGTTCCACCCAGATGGGAAAAGGTATTTCATTGGATTATCTAAAGATACCCAAATAATGTGAAATCCGCCAAGTACTATTTTTCCAAGAATGTTGAGTAGCTATAAAGCAGTTCTTGTAAACGAAGTGCATGGAAAAGATAGCTTTATTTTATCTATGTGATTGAATTTTCTTGTAAATAGCCAACTAATTTGATGTATTATGATGCCATGTTGTGCCACTGTTTATAATGCTGACGTATACTTTCTTTTCAGTTACACAAGTGGAGGAGAAGATGGTTATCTCAGAATACACTTTTTTGATCAATCATACTTCGACTTTAAATTTGAATGGTAGTAATGTGTATGTACGTACGTTTTCTCTGTAAAAAGCTGTCTGTAAGATTAAAAATATATGTAAAATTTATTGTCTTGTTTTCTTCCATTTGTTATTAATTCTAATATCGATTATTCTGGTCTGTGGTGTATATTTGACGATGTTTTTCTTCATCTGTACTTGGGCAGTGGTATTTTACACCAACTTCAACATACTGTCACAAACAATTTGAACATGATGTGCTATATAAGTATTTGCATAGCGCAAAAATCCAGCATAGCTCTGCTCAGATATACGTTTTGTGAGTCTTTGAGTAAACTAAACAGGAAAGATAGATTAAAAACTTTGTATCCTAGTCAATTGGATAGGTGTATTTGATCTAGGGATATGTTTGGATCGGCCGATTATAACTTCTGTAGCCACAACTTGGAACAGTGGGCATGGTCACAATATAACCAAAAAATAAATCTGAAGCCTAAAATTGAATAAAATCATTTATTCCAAACAGATGTCGCGAGAAACACTTCTTAATTGAGGCTGGCACATCCTATTTCAGAGATTAATTGCAAACAAGTTGGTGCTCAACTAGGAGCTAAGTATATATCTATCACAGATGGGAAAATATTGATAAACTAGACATTCGTGAAAGTAGCATCAAATTATTGCTAAAGCAACATGTACATATAACTAGTGGGAAAACATGAAAACAAACATTGGAATATCACAGAATGTACAAGTATCATTGATACTAGTTTCATCACAATGATCTAACGGTAAAACTATTGGCCATCATTAGATGTGTTCAAACCCAAGTCATACATTGTACAGTTTACTTTGCCGTAATTATTATCTATTTTAACCATTCATTCTGATTAAACTCTTCAGAATTATGAGAGTACTACAAGAATTATATGGTATATAGATTTGACTCATTATAGAGGATTAAGGAAACCACTGCCAACTTGTATTAGCATTGTTACAGAAATAATATTAATAAATATGAAACATAATTATGTTCCAAGAATGGAATATTGAAGTCATTCAAATGAGATATCTTCTCATAGATGTTGCTGAAATCTATCAACGATAGAATTATACTGCAAGCCAAATAGTCCCAAACTTTAAAACACTCCATCAAAGATATTTCCATGAACTTCTGGCATTGGTTCATTGTTGCCTGCACTGTAAAGTAAAATGAATACATCATTGACAACATATAGACATGGCAACAGACAATTGTGATTTCAGCAGAAAACAAGCCCTGGGTGGCCCCAAGATTAAGAAACGTTCTGAGAATGATTTCATACTCAACTCAGAATTTTGTCCATGAAACGTCATGTGACGTCATAGCCTGAGTATGCTGTGAGTCTAGGGTTATGACGTTTTATGAACAAAATTCTGAGTGAGTATGAAATCGTACTCAGAAAAGTTTTGTAATCTCGGGCCTTGGTGTCTAAAAGTGTACTAGAGCTAGTTTCACAGTATCCTGGCCAACTGCCAGGGAAGATGAGAGTGTTTGTTGGCGGCATGTGGCATTTGGTACAGACATTGTATTGCTTTTCTATAGAGACTAGAAGCACACGTCTCATCAAAACACTTACCTGAAGATTTGGAAGAAACTGGAAGAGTTTGTTGGAGAAAGAGGCCTGTTGACCTGTGTGTTGACTTGTGTGTTGACCTGTGTGTTGACATGGTCACTTGATATATCAACTGCCTGAAGAAATGGAATTAAAATGTTCAAACATGTAACATTGAATTCCATGTCTAAGAGCAAGTTGACATGACAATGTGTACATAACAAACGTTTTGATGTCAGCTGAGTCTACAGGTATAATACATAATGTGTTTGATATTTTTCTGAAGTTAGAAGTATGAAAGAAATTCGAACCATGCATTGAAATTTCATATCTCGATGATGCTATGCAAATATATTTGTAATAATCTTGATAAGGATCAAAAACTTTAATATTACTGATATGAAGTTCTCTGTACGCATCGATCTCTGTATCATGTAGTGTTGTGAATTCGTACTTTCAAACACTATTCAATTTAAATTTAGCACAAAAATATTAATAATAAGCATTATTTTACAATTGGAGAGGGGCCGGTGGTAGCACAGTAAGGGGTTCGGAACCATAGGTCCCAACCCGGGGGCCCGGCATCAATGTTCGCGAAAGTTACATTTCTGATGCAATATTGATAGGTTGTGCTATCTGTAGATGTCATCCTTGGTCTGTCAATACCAACCGGTGCTCACAGGTATACTGCAACATCAGCGCTATGGATGTTACAGTTTTCTCTTGTTCTGAATTGACGTCGTGATATTAGTGAAATAATCTAGAAAGCGACTCTAAACCCCTAATATAAAGAAAATATATATTTAAAAAATGGGAAGAACAAAACCTTTGCTAGAGATGTAAGACTTGATTCTGCATCAGTCGTCTCATTCTCCTTGGATAGTCTGGATAGAGATTTTGGAGTGCTGCACAACATAAACATATTTAGTACAACACTAGTCGAAAACTGATTGTACATTATGAACAGTATTTGTACCAATGACACACATTTTAACCAAGATTTTCAACATTGTCAAGTTATGGGTTTTTATATTATATGATCACTTTTAATTTACTTCTTTTACCTCAATAATCTGGAAAATATTTACCCTATTTCACGGTTTTCTTTCACTCTCTTGAACAATGGTGTCTTGCATCGAGGTTTGGACTTTGGACTTGATGGAGAGGAGTCAGAGTCTGCAACCCAGGCGACGACCTGCCCAAATCTGTGTCTGGAGGTCGAGGTGTTCCCAGGGTCATTGTAGCTACCCGTCTTGACCTCCGATATGACGGGAGTGACTGGGGTTTTAGCCGACTGGGAGCAATGGGTCCGGGAGTTGAGACTGTTGTGGGGCACTGATCGTAGAGGTGGAAGTGAGTCGTACTCCTGACTCATGGACTCTCCAGCCAGACACAGCTCATCATCACTGGAATCATAGTCATATGTTCAACACTCCTTCATCCATAACCTTAGTCCAGAAATCCAGATGCCTACTGCATCATTTGCATTCAACTATATTGCATAGCAGAAGCATTATGGAGATGAAGCAACTTTGTCTACCACAACCATAAACACTATATTCCTTAATGTTATTAGTAATATGTGAAAAGCATCAACATGGTAGGTTTTGTATTCTAATGATTAGCTGAATAATATTGTTCATAGTCATGTAAACACATGTAATTAAATTGCTAAGATCAAATAGTGCATTACTAATCGTGTAGCAACAAAGTGAAACATTTTGAAAACGAATTGTTGCATACATTTCAATTACTGCAATATGATCTATGTAACTTTTATAATACAGTATAAAAGCAACTGTTGATACAATTACAGGAATATGAATTTACATAACCATGTACTACCGTAATATTCCATGGTATTGCAGCTACACTCGAGCAACATATCAATTCATTATATACACGCTTGAATACAGTAAGTAATCCATAACTTTATAGCTACCTATGTGTAGTTGTGACTAAGTCTGTGGAACTGTTCTCCACACTGATATTTGGATGCGCGTACAGTTGAAGCTTTTGTTGTGGATGTCTGTATGGTGAATATTCCGAGTTCCATTGACTCTGGTTATTCACAGAATACGTAGGCCTACTGGTGTGGCCTGTGTGTACAGATGGCAGACCTGGGTTCCTATCATTTTCCTGGACATCGTCCAAGTGGAGGTCATCGGTGATCTGGGATCCTGAATTAGAAACATCAGTCTGGTCACTTTCTAGTATGCTAGGTATACAGGAATAATAATGAGGCTGTCTATATAAGACTATTTCAGATATTAAACCATTATGATCACCATCTTTACTATTGGTTTGTTGGCATCCTGGATAACATACTATACCAC
>JAVCKX010201548.1:0-15543 GCA_034780695.1 Lepetodrilus gordensis
AGTAGTAGTAGTAGTAGTAGAAGTAGTAGTAGTAGTAGTAGTAGTAGTAGTAGTAGTAGTAGTAGTAGTAGTAGTAAATTACTTATTGTTATACTGTTATTAAGATTGTATTCATGTTTAACTAATTCATGTTACATATGTTTAACTCGCGCATGATATAACAAATCCACGCACAGCCCGGTTACTGACCCATGTTAAAGGTATGTTGTTATTTAGATTTCATGTTATGCTTAACTAAGTCGAGGTATAATGACAAATCAATGCACAGGTGGGTTACTCACCTAAGTTAAAGGTAAACAGACGCACGCGACCAAGTTCGTCCACAACATCCAAGTCGCGTGTTGGAGAGCCAAGTATCCGATAGGGGTGAAAGTGATATTGCGTTTGCGCCTTTTAAGCGAACAGCTTAACCATGCCAAGGCAACATTTCCCCGGAAGCAAGCTAATCGTCCCCACAAACATGCATATAATAATTCCCTGTGTTTTGATTGGTCGAGGCGAGATAACTGGCAGGAGAGTTTTCCCGGAGACCCTGGCTCTTGGCTTAAAGCTATTGACTGAATCATTTACGCCAAGGAGCTGATCTGTCACTCAGGAGAAGCTGGTAATTAATTTCTCTTTGCTTTGGTCACTCACCTGAGATAAATGCTGTATATATCCCCTCCCACATCCCCGGGGGACAGGGTAATCAGCTGCTGGCCACAGGGGGTAGCGAGCCAGGGCAAGGGGAAGGGTGGTTGTTTGTAGACCACCGGAATAACACTTGTTTGCAGAAACACAGATTACACCGTTCCAACGTTTTGGTCTTTGAACCAATGTTTGCCGTATTCTGGGAATGATCAAGTGATTAGAGAACAATTAACACCTTGTTAAGACGATTAATCGGGTGACCCCTAACTGGGGTCTAAGGCGTTTTTCCTGCTCGCAAAAACACATTTGTATAATTCTTTTAAAAAATCTTCACAAAGAAAAATCTCAATTTCTTTCCGATTCGCCACGGGAAATCTGCTAACGACTTCTTATATCGATACATTTTCAAACCATAGAAATGATCTGTATAGAGAGGTTTTCATGCGTGACGTAGACGGCACCGGAACACTTGTTATTCTATCGTTAGGGGGTCGCCTTGGTGGTCGCCTTAGGGAAGTTTCAACACAGGAAGTTTATTAACTTCTTAAACCGTGGACCTGCTGAACAGATGTACATTTACACTTGCATGAACACGCTTAAAAAAATTGGCCCATTTAAACACGTCCAATATGTACCAGTTGCAAGAATCTAAGGAAACGGGTGCCAAAGTCCTAGCCAAAAATGCAACACAATTCTTCGGAAATTGTAAATCCTGCAGAATTACTGCAACAGTATTGAAGATATAAATGTAAAATGACAAAAACGGACTCAAATCCTTGACTCCCTGACCACAGAAACCGACGGAATAAAATATCGTTAATGCATATGGACATCTTTTTTCAACGTGTGCCCAAAGTTTCATCAAGCACTGAACATATGCCGTGAACAATACCGTGAACAATACCGCACGCGCTGCACTTATACCTTGTCTCTGGCGGTTCCTTGACGAAGAAGGATAGTTAAAGGGTCCGGAGGATTCACTCCATTGTCCTCCGTGGCTGTCAAACAAATCTATTTTCTTCACTCCGTCTCAACATCTGTCCAGGGACACAATGGTACCGGTCTGTTGTAGCCATCAGCCCGTGGGGTCAATACCTCACACCCCCCACCCCCACAGGTAACTCCCGGGTATCCATTGGCGGAGCACGTGCCAGTAGGTGGCTATTGTTGCCATCAATGCTCAAGTTATTAAACCGTGGTTTGTGTCTGCTTCTTATATTTCCTCCACAATTTTGTTTATTTAATTTCAAATACGCCACTGTTTATCATGCTGAAAAACCGCAAATTACTAAAGCTCTGGCGTTTTATTCTCCGACACTTCAGCCGCGGGTTCTCAAAGTATTAAGGGGGCAGTGTTGAAGTCCTTTAAGCAAGCCACTACCCACACTCACGTCAAGTTTCTATTCATTTAAAACGGTAACCACGCTGCGTATTTTTACGCACCTTGTTAAATTACCTAGAAGTAAAGTATGAGATTTGTGTGGATCAATGTATGTGAACAGGGCGGTATTTCCTTGTTCCCTTCAATAAACAGATATGAATTATATACTCAGGGATCGTAGTTCTCAAACAACCGTAGACAGATGTTGGTACTTGATGTCAGATTTATGAAAAGATGTTATTTGAGAGAAAGTGGCCAATCTAAATTCTTTTCATATTTAATAACAACTTAATTAGCATTAGAGAGCTGCTGACTAAACGGGTTTGCAAAACACATAATATCCTCAATTCATTTGACAAATTGATACACTTTTGAAATATTATATTATAGTAATAGTATTGCACATACAATTATATTAGCATATCCCATCTGCTATGTTTTTTAATGAATATGTTTACAGATGTGATTATTACTTCATAAATGATATAATAGGTTTTAACAATTGCAATATTTAAAAAGAAAATAATACAAATTAGAAATAAATTTAAATTGTACTTTTCCTAATTTATTATATAACGTTTCTACTTGTCTCGTATACATTCAAGTCACTTTATCATAGAAGCTATTCTTGCTAAATCATTAATGAACAATACTATACATAAAATCAGAAGATTAGAAACTGGAAACTGGAAGTATGTTCGCTTCGCAGTGTTAATATATATGCGTCACCACAAGCATACACTATACAGTGGACCCCTATGATACGCTACCCGTATCTTAACATGAATAGAACAAGAATTACCACAAGCCTCGATAACTCTGGATAAAATATTATGTATTCTGTCGTATTGAAGCAAGTTGGTGGTCTGAGGTTAGCTCGTACAGTATGCCTTGGAGTTGACCAGAAACTTTACATTGTGATGGAAATATAATGTTAGCTATTTATGAGTGACAGAGGGATAGTTGTTAACGAAGGTGGCGAGGTAGAAAATGATCTACAGCGTGTATAATTGATGTCTGTGTGTCTGTGTGTGTGTGTGTGTGTGTGTGTGTGTGTGTGTGTGTGTGTGTGTGTGTGTGTGTGTGTGTGTGTGTGTGTGTCCATATACATACATACAGAATTTAGTGGTAAATGTTGTTAAATGTTAGAGCATGCATGTAATTGATGTAATGATGTAATTGAATTGTATTTGTTATTTTCTTTTTATTAAATAACAATAAATGAAAACTGCGCTTCGAGAAGGCCTCGTTCATGGAGATAATACTCAAGATAATTTGACTATTTATTAAAACTGCAATGAACATGCCACAGAGCGCGGTTTCTGTTCTTCAGAAGCACCCCAGTTGTCGAGTACTAATAACCCACGAGCATTATCTTAGCTCACGTGGTTCATCTGTGACAACCGTGGATGTTGGAACATATCGTAACATCCGGTTGCAGTGGGTTGTTCTCCCATCTTATACAGATCGTTATACACTTACCGACCAATCACATTATTACTGACCAATCTAGCCACCAATAGGTCATATTGTATGACAAACTTACTGTTTACTTACTTACTACATGTATATAATAACTTATTGGAATTATATAATGTTTTAAGTCTCTCGTAGCCATTTTTGGCAGCCATTGTTAATATGTACGGTTTAATATATATGTATGTATTGAGACAATGTAATAAACTATTTCTTTCTTTCTCTCTCTCCCCCCTCTCTCTCTCTCCCTCTCCCCTCTCTCTATCTCTGTCTCTCTGCCTCTCCCTTTCTCCCTCTCTCTCCCTCTCTCTCCCCTCTCTCTCTCCCTCTCTCTCTCTCTCTCTCTCTCTCTCTCTCTCTCTCTCCCTCTCTATATCCCCCACACTACTGATTGCAGTGAGACTCACGACCACGTCTACTGGCGCGATGACAACCTCGGTATGTCGTTTGTCAATTGGTTCGTCGTCCTCAATCCTGGCTGATTAGCGCTCGCTGGAAGGTGTTTACAACTGGGAGATCCATCGTAATTGTTTCAGTATTTAACAGGCTTGAAGCGGCAAGTTTTATTAAATTCCTCATGCCTCGGTGCCCCGTCCCAAGCAAGGGTGGTCGTTACCACTTCAGATGTCTCCATCGTTAGTCCGAGCAGAGGTTTGGTGTCTTGTTTGGGACTCCAAGAAGCATGTGTTCCTGGAAAGACCACACACTCAGGACTCATTACTTGAGCTCTTTAGAACAAATCGGCAGGTAGTGCTTTAAAGAATGCTTCGATGCTTTCCTATAAAACTGTCTGGTTCCATTAACTCGCTGACGCCTACTTTGTGTTTTGTTTCCTGTGGGTTCTGCGGCAATGATTGCAATTATTATAACATTGGGATATGTTTGTGGAATAAAACAAACATGACCACAGTAAAAACTAATATTAATATTAATAATAATAATAAGAAGAAGAAGAAGAAGAAGAAGAAGAATGATGATGATGATGATGATGATGATGATGATGATGATGTTGATGATGATGATAATAATAATAATGTTTAAACATTATATTCTTAAAAATAAATGAAGATTGGTAGTAATAATAATTAAAATAATAACAGTAGTAATAGTAGTAGTAGTAGTAGTAGTAAATGTGTATATATTAGTGTTTCCTTATAGTTATCGTCTAACGGTTCATGGTGATAATTATTAATGATAAATTTCTGCATTATTTGTTTTCAAACATATAATGGAAATTGCATGTTATTCCAAGACAAGATGAATGTCAACGTTGTAATAGTATATATTAAAAACCTATTATGAAGCGTGGCATTTTATGCACATATGTTAGTCTATTTTTATACAGCCTATTTAAACCGATAACATTTGATGTTTGCATTTCTGTGATATTGCAGTCTCGTATCTTCACGCAACGACAGACGCGATCATTCAGGATTGTGTGACGAAGTAAATGTAATCAAATGAATATTATTAAGTTATTTCTTGTCTTTTTCAGTCATACAGTTCGAAGTTTTAAATTAAGGGGTTTTTAAATTGTGTCTGATTTGCATATTTTGTTAAAGGCTCCCTCCCTCGAGTGGGAGAGGAAGCTACGCAACTCAATCTGTGCGTCCTTGTCTGCCGTCGGCATAAGGCTAAGTTTTCCCCAACATATGTGCAGCAATTACTTCTTCGCCTTGAAAGCGCAACTCCACGAGCTATGCACGAGCTAATCTGTCAAATAGCTGTAGCGGTCACGTCTCTCGAGGATAGGCCCTCCAAACTTTCTAATCTTGATCTAATGCGTTCTTCATATAATCTTTAGTGGAACCCTCTCTCCAAAAAATACGACAGACGACATTTTATTTCATGGGCTTTGCCGGGTATTATTCTCCGATTTTACGCTCGAATTGTTATCATCAATTCGGAAGGTTGCGCATGCGGCGCCGTCGCGCATGCGCACTGGTTCAGAAGGGACATATGGCGTGGAATGGCGGAGACGAACCATAAGTGCACGGTAATGGGAGAATCTTTAAAGACTAATTAATCGGTTCCTCGTCAATGATGCGGCTTGCATTTTCCCCGGATTTCTACTGATTTTATGACTCATAGTTTAACAAAACACGCGCCAAGTGTAACACAAGTGTAAAGCAAGCATCGTTAGAATAGATGTATTTATGGCAAGTTTCTTTACTACCACGTGACTGTCATGTGACTTCACCTGTAAGCACGACTTTGGGGACGGTCTTGAATGTTTTACGATGCTGAACTGTCAAAATCTCTACGGGAGATCGGTTTTATTCTGATCACCTGCAGTTACGCAAATTAGTCATTGTAATACGCAAGGCTTTGAGACACTTTCATTTTGTTATTTAGGAACAGATTGCTTGTCAATTATGATTACTAATAACATTCATATTACCAGAAAATTAGCGTTGAGTAAAAACACAAGCAGTGGGGTTTCTTGTTAAATTGTGTTATGCGTAACATTGACGAGATTGCGACAATGGTGTTGATGTAAAACAAGTCTTATTGATGTCAACGGCTTGTAGCATAATTAAGGAAATAAAATATTGATTTGCCTCTAAATATTAATATTTTGCATAGAATATTTTCCATGAACATAGTTGAACATATGTTTTTACTCTTTAATTTCAAAGTGATTAAATAATTTCTAATAAGTATTATGACAATACATGCACATTCCAGCAATGAAAACTCTATTGACCCCAGTCCAAAAATATACACATAGCGCATTACGCGAAGATTTTGTTTGATTTTGATGTTCATTCATAGTTCAAATCTGTTTTCCTCAGTATGATCAATGATATTGCGAATATGAGAGTTTACGAGACAGACCTTGGTGTGAAATCATAGATATTGAACCAAGATAAATGAATATGTCACGGTGAGATAAGTCCAGGATTGATTTAATTATAGTATGAAAGAAATTGGCGTCGGAGATATTAACAGCATCTGTGTACATACCAAACGTATATTACTGAACTAAATCAACTGGATAACTTCCCTACAGATTTGATAACTACTACGTACATATTTCCCACGTCTTGAACTGTACAGATATACCGGCAATTGATTTCTGGTAGATCTTCGAAACCCGGAAGTTGATCTGCCGGAAAAGTAAGAAAGATTCCACCAAGATTTTTGGATCTGGATCCTTTTCAAATTTGGAAACCAATCTGTATTTTTTATTTTGTTGCTTTGGCATTTAATTAGGTCATACATTATAATACTTATTATATTGATCAACATTAGCTTAAATCTACGTGTAACTTCGATAAGTAATGTATTGTAATAAAGGAATAGTAACAAAGCATTTAAATTTTAAAAGCAGAGACCACACATACAGAACTGTATATACAGTTATGCCTAAAGGTTATCCACTGAAACAAGTTTCATGAGTATGTGCACATTTTGTTATCGCATGTCAAGATCCATATAAATCGTAATAATAGATAAATGTGTAGGCCTATATTAAATTTGTTTCATCATGATTCCCGAAAATTAGTGTAAGAGTCGTGTGTGTGAAGGAGGAGGGGAGGGGTGAAAGGTCGGGGTCAGGGAGGTGAGGGCGTTCAAAATCACGTGTTTGATCTCAACAAGGAACATGTGGCACAGCCAATTACGATGTCATTTTCAAAATATTTTTAAAACGTCACTGTGTTTAGTTTACAGAGAAATTACCTTTGTGCAAAACCTATTATCCAATTAATATTATTAAACAAGTCACGTGATGTAGCTGTAACAAGTATCTTTTACGACGCACGTGCATTCCAACTAATTCATCGTTCACTCGCCGGTACCTTGTCTGCAATCTGGCGATTATTGTCCGAGAACATTAAGATACATTAAGCAATTAAAGTCCAACTACCACATATAATGTGCACACCTAACAGAACTAGTTTTGATCGACTGGCTTTAACATTAAAACTGTCGAGCGTTGACGTTGATCTTAGGCTCTATAGACATCGCACGCGGTCGCGCCTCGGGGAATCTCGTGTATGAGACGGGAATAGATCGGCACACGTGACTACCGCGTCATTAAGGTCAAAGTGGACGCGTCAAAGAACAACCATACTTTACCCACACGCTTTACCACGTGCTGAACTTTGTCAGAAAACTTAACAAATGACACAAAACATAACATAATAGCCCCGTATTTGAAAGAAATGTTTATTATTATAATCCTATTAGCGATGTGTTCAGTTTAAGTAGAAACATTGAAGTATTTTGTATTGTGGCACATTTATTATTAGCTAAAACTAATTTAATATATTTATGTTTACCATACAAATGAAAGAAAGAACGGATCTATTGTCTACTACAATCATGTGCCATTACATTAATATATAACATTTTTACAAGAATAATATGTGTAACATATAAAAATGAAGGTTCACTTCCTCAGCTTAAAATGTTCCTTTTCAAACCTTTCCCACGTGTAATTGAACTATTGTCGTTGTTCTGATGAAATTCTCAAGTGCCCGTATGTAGGCCTATATATCAATGCCGACCAATGTCATGTATTCTCTTCTACCCAGCCGTATCGTAAAGTTAGGTAGGTAACATAAACCCCTTTCGTTACGATTCTTGATCCACGCAAAATGCGTATACAATCCAATGCATAATTCAAATAGTTTTACAGCTCATTTATATGCTGCTATGAGTTTTGACGGGACTATCTTTTGTGTTAATTTATTTTCGTATCCACAAAACGTAGCTAAAGCTAAATATGGATTATTCAGGAAAGGTTATAAAGTTTTGTGCTTGGCGCATACAAAGTATCTCACTTTAGGAATGTTATTGCCACTACTATTACGACTGTCTCATATGATTGCATAAAATGTTCCTTATTTGACACATTGCCGGAGGCATTCTGCGATTTCTCTGACGAAAGAAGACACGTTTTGTTTAATTTGATCGTTAACTGATAATATTCCGTCGCTTTCCGTGACCCTTGCGAGAACATTTGATCTTTGCGGCGTCATCCATTGAATACGACAAATAATAAAACTGGTAGAAACAAAATCTTGGCATTAGGACGTTTGGCAAATACAGTGTTCCTGCAATGAGTGATTTGGAAATTACTTTCCGATAGATCTAATGCAGTCTGGTAAAATTGAATAAAGCGACGGGTTGGGTCACCCCCTTCCAACAGTTCGGAATCCGTAGTAGTGGTTGGATTATGCGAACGATCAAGTCCAATCACAATTACGCGGAACGATTTGCTAAGTGTCGCCAATATGAATGGCAATACTAATGAGGCTCGACATAAACTGCTGGTTTTATAACTACGGATAGTTTCCCCCAACACAGTGTTTTCTCAAGACAGTCAACGATTTTCTGAACTAATGTAATTACCGATTTCGCCGGGAGTATCTCAAATATTTCCAATGTTTTGCGCGTGTTAAAGGTGTTTCCCACAGGTTTGCGGGTGTCAACCTCACTCGCTACTGTCTGTTTGTTTACGCTGATGGTCTCCCTCACAAGCCCTCAACATGCAAATTGGGGCTATGGTGTCATGCAATATCAAGAAATTCCTCGCTCATAATCAGATTACAGCTTCCATACATCGCTTTGTATTCTTTTAGAGAGCTATGCTTCAACGCCAATTTGTCGAATTACCATACGTCGGAGTCGAACCCAATCAAAATTCCCGAGAGGAACCAACCTTCGTCTGGTGAATACGCTAAACCAGAGATGAAGCAAGTTAAAGGACTATATTAGCGGATTATGAATATATTGCACTCACGTAATGTCACGATTTCCCTGGGTGATGTAAATGGTGTTTGAAACAGTTAATAATGCTGTCAAACTTTGAGTGAATGGTCGTAAACCATCTCGTTATGTCTGCTAGTGTGTCTTGGAATACCCAAGTTATATCTTCACTTATATCTTCACACGCCAAGAATACCTCTTTGAAGTATATATGTTTGTTCATATATTTCCTAAACCAGACTAGTTTTCTTTTCAGTGGATATTAACGTTGTTATTAGTTTTTCTTTAACAATCTCTTTACGCTTGTATTTACATAGCTGCTTCTTTCTCTTACACATGGTCTCTGTATTTCGTTGTTTTTGTAATGTATGCCATGTGCGAGTTGTATGACTTTGATATATAAATAATTACATTTTTGGTAAAAACTATTCTATATTATCTATTTAGCGATGGATATGGTGTGGGAATTATGAATATTGTATTTGTTTATTCCATATTTATTAATAATCAAAGATATAACTATAAATATTATTTTGGGCCTCTAGGATGTCTTATATTTGCATATAGTTTGAAAATTGTAAAATCGAAGTATTAATGATCCGTGTAGCGCTATGAGTGTGGATTTGGCGCAAGATAAAGGAACATAGTATTATTATTATTATTATTATTTTATTATTATTATTATTATTATTATTATTATTATTATTATTACAATTATTATTATTATTTATATCTATATTGTCTTAATATATCATCAAAAACATGTGCAAATTCAAGTTATATGAAACTATATACCATGATAGTAATTATATAATTTTACCATAGCTATGCTTAAAGTAAGATGTGAAATACTATGTAAAATAGTCAACTAACAGTAGGTAACCATCTGAAAGCGACACGGATCAACTTCATGCAGGAATCAGAATCAAATCAGGTTCAAAGTAGAATACATACATAAAACTCATCGAATAACAGCGTACAGTAAGTGTTCTATTCGTACACAGCAATCATAGCTAGTGCAGACCAATCAATCTAGATGTGCACATGGAACTGAGTAAAATATCAAGTATTGAATATAACATTACGGATCAACACATAAACGATCGTTGACGGTTTTGACTGGGTTCATAAAAGAATCTACCCACTACCACTAAGATTGCTATTGCCATTATTAAACTTGATAACGTATTGTGATTGCTTTTGGGCTTTCCTTCATCTCTTTATCAGCTCTAGTTGTCAATGTGAAAAGTCCCTATCTCTAGTTTCATCCGCCTGTCGCCAAAAATGTTTCAACCAGAAAAAACATTAAGATTTTGTCTTTTGACAACTTCTTCTATACACTCACTTTCACAGTTTCCAACCTTTTTATGGCAAGGAATTTTACGACAACCACTCGCCATCGTGGTCGGGAATTACGCCATATTTGGAATGTCCAACGTAATTTGTTTGTCAGTTCAACAAATTTAGCGAGTTCGCAGCGCTTCCAGTACCAGACGAATGGTCAATACATCAGTACTCCCTACCGCGACAATACTGGGAACTGCAACTGGAATATTATTAAAAACAAGCTCTAAAACCACAAGTTTAGGAATCGCTTCGTATGCTGGTGTAATTATGAGTAATCTGTCAACTACAGCTGATCTACTGCGAACTTGGCCAATGTTCAACAAAACATGACTGTAAATGTCAAAGATAACTTTGAGAAACTGATACATGTACAGGACCAGGAAATTTCATCTTCTTTGATTGGTATGTGTATATTTGTGGAAGCTTCAGAATTGGAAACATAAAGCTATGTTGCTTTTCCTACAAGAAACTCGAAAATTAAATTTCCTGAATAATGGTATTTCATTCTTTTGTTATATAAAAAAATGTCCAACCATCCAAATGACCTTGCAATAATTGGATTCGTTTTCAATATAAATGTATATTTTGTATCTTTTGTCAAGTAGTACGTAGTCTACTTTTAAAGAGACACAGTCTTAGGAACATGTTTCGGGATATGTCCAGGTTGTCTGGTTAATTAAGTGCCATGTAATTCAAAGCCGTGAAGTATATAGGTATCCTCCCATTTGTTACACATGCCATTTGTTACACACCTTAAGACAATACATAAGATACGACGTGTGAATTGTTCGTGTGTCGCAGATTATTAGGGGTTTAAAACAATCATATTATATAACTTGCACCAATATAGAAACATTTTTATTTTCCTTTAGACATAATCGGTGGTATAAGATGACAATAACAAGGACCAGAACTCCTTATATCCACATAAAGAATAGAATGCACAATTCATATACATTTACCTAATACTAGTCCTGCCTGATATTATGAACATTATTTTAAGTGTTTAACACCATTTCATGCTCAATTAACATTTGCATTTGCATTTGCGTAATCGTAATAAAAAATGTTGTTTAGGTTTTTACACTTCGAAGTTAATATTAGCACTAGAAAACGTATGTCTGTGTGCGTGCGTATGTGTCTCTGTGTGTGTGTGTGTGTGTGCGCGCGCGCGCGCGTGTGTATGTGTGTGTGTTTGTGTATGTAACACGTGTATGCAGACTCTACATATTGGAAATTCTGTCTTAGATCATCTACTCTTCATTAGATTGATTATGCAATGCTATTTATTAAGTCTAAACATATTTTCATTTTGAAATCTGTCAATACTTATTAAACCTTATTTACAGTTCCGAAGGATAAAAAACAATAACTTTTAATCCTGTATATGTGTGTAAACATTTACTTTAGACACTTTTTGTTTAGTTCCAGGTTATTGCCAACGCGTCTGGAAAAAAAAAGGAAAACTCTTGTAAAATTATACAGAGCATGACGTCAGATGCATAGCTCACCGTAAATCAGAACACCAAAGTTCAACACCCACCCCATCTCGGCAATAATATCATTGGCTGAATTTATTACGGCGCATGTTTGGATTTGCACCAACGTTTTGACACGTGCAAGACACGAATGATGACAGAATGAAAATTGGAAAGCCTAAATGATGAATGAATGAAGGTCAACTGAAAGACCTTAATAGCGCCGAAGAACCCGAGAAATTTGCGATTGGATCACCAACTAAGTAATGAAGTTGCAAGTCCTTGCCATAGGACTCCAAAGTACAGCTGTAGAGCCAGATGGTGAGATGCGATTCCTTGTGGCAGAAGCGATGTTTTCTTTAAATGATTGAGTAATGACGTGGGTTTGGCGATGCGCTGTTACGGTTTGCCCAGAAACAAAATTGCACCCATCTATCAGATGTTAGATATTGAGAAATGAATATGTCAAGATTGGAATAATTCTTTGGGAAACAATGATTATGTAATTTCTCTCCGATGTGATTTATATATCGTTTCTAGAATTGTACATCTTTCCTACAGAAGTAGCTGGATATGAATGAGAAAATAGAGGTTTCGATGCGAGAATCTACGCAGAAATGCGTAATGAATTATTATTTTTACTGGTAATTGAGATACGAGTTCGTTCGTTATTTATATGATTATTGGAAAGTTATAGGTGCGTGCGTACGCATGTCTCGTTAGACGAGTGGAGGTGTTCAGGGGTACAGATCACTATCAGATGTATAATGTAGTAATAAAACATTGCAATATCTGCAAGGGTACAGACTGCTATCAGATGTATAATGTAGTAATAAAACATTGCAATATCTGCAACGGTACAGACTACTATCAGATGTACAATGCAGGAATAAAACATTGCAATATCTGCAAGGGTATAGACTACTATCAGATGTACAATGCAGAAATAAAACATTGCAATATCTGTCTGGATTTAACAATTTGAACGTTGAAATCTTAATACCGTATCTTCTACTACCCCTAACATTTAGAGGAAATAGTGTTCCGGGATTATAATAAATTAGTTCATAAAAGACATACATCAATGTGTAATATGTGCGCGAAAATAACTTCAAATCAAATGTAAGTCCACACAATGATATGCGTTCGATTCATGTGTGAAATTATTTAGAACTTGGTCAAGATCTAGTAGTGTAATTGAAACAGAAGAACTTGCAGGCTGCTAGTAATGTACTTACTGTATGAGTGTAACTGAGTTTCGTAAAGGTTTACGTTGTAATGTAATAGTAGGCTATAATAATTAGTTTACGTATTTAAAGATGGAATAGTTTGCCTGTGTATCATGTCGTACATGTCATGCTTTTAAGTCTTGTGCTGGTATACATAGAGATAAATTGCAGGAATACAAATAATATTATACAAGATTGTTGTCATTCTTTGAGAGCTAGAGAACATGTTTAATACTCCGGTATGACATAAATACATATTGAGAAACCAGCGGACGTGGCAGATTACATCATTTTTATTAGTAGTATTATTAGTATTATTAGTATTAGTAGTAGTATTGTTGTTGTTGTTGTTGTTGTTGTTGTTGTTGTTGTTATTATACATTATCAAAGACATAATATTGCTAGGATTTCGAATCTTTTATTAACTCCATACGTAGAGCAGTCTCCATTACAACAATATGAGTGGCATATCGAGACTGGAAGGATTCTACTAGAACTCGGGAGTAAATCTAATCCCTTCCGATAATTGATCTCACGCGCTACATTGTGATAATATTCGAAATTTAGAGGCATTTACTTTTATTAATTTGAGAAATACCGAAGAAAGTAGTACATGAAGGTTTATTTATTGCAACGCTAAAAACACAGTCATTGCTAGCCGTGAATATACGGAATTGGAATAATTGATTGACGGACGAAGACAGTCGTGTCTGGTAATATAATGAATGGTTTTCTTCAGACTTTACGGACTTTTTCTCCCTGATCATGAGGCTAGCTTTCATGATGTTTTACAGCGGGAAACATCCGAAATGACCGATAGTGTCCTAACGCTTGGATGTGAGAGAGAATAAAGCGATCAATCAAGCAATGTAGAAATGTGTGAGATATGTTGGCACTTAGCTTGATATCAAAGCAGAGATTTCATCTGCTGAATGTTCAGTATTAAGGAAATTATGTACTAGACGAAGCAAATGATCATTTTGCTTTGTCGGTTTATTTATCATTGCATCGAGGCATTCTGTTCTACATCGTCACTGGGACGACAGCTTTGTTTAGATCCACCATGATCCCTGCTTACGCAGATTGATTTAGACCAGGATTTGTATGTTACGTGATATCATCCCGATTGCGCGATTGAAACGGATAAAATACTAAGCAAAAAAAACTCGAGTCGAAAAACACTTCAAAGAAACAATATTTGATTGAAAACGTAATTCTAACAAATTCTCACATTTTTATCACCCTACTTTCTGCTCCTATGTCAATTTTGCAAGGAATTCTTTGTTAAGCTAAAACAGAAAAATCCATGTGCTAAAATTCATTTTACTCCTTGCTTTAATCAGCAGCGAAAACCTAACCGAGGGACTTTGAATATTCTTAACAGATAATTCTTTAACGCATTCCTTCGAGATGGCAACACTCTCGACGGTTGCGAGCATGTCTGAAACATCGTCGACTGCAATTCAAATGTGGTAGGATTGCGTGTTCGCACAGAAGAAATTAGACAAGGAACTTGCATTCCATTACCAACGTTCACCTCGACTACTGCTATAAGCTGAATCACGCGACTTCAAGCATCTGTCTCGCGTGCGGACCATCCGTTCTAACACGTTGTCCTGCTAAAACTGCTAATAGAACCCATACATTTCATCGACAGCCTTGTACATTTCACACATTGGCTTGTACATTTCAGACACTGAGGTGTAATAGCGAATTCTTGTTCGGGCCCATCGGTAACAATGCCACACGATTTGTGGCTGTTTCGTGCTATATGTCCCTCGATGGGTCTTGTATGTAATTTGCAATTTAGCGTCTCGGGAACCGGACTAGGAATACGAGAGCTCCGGTGATGGATAGCCGGGAGTGTAAGATCAGCTCATACATCCGGGTTCTAGGTCTGAGAAGCTTGTCCCGCAGATTGCGTGGCAATACTTGAATCCTTGACAGCATCGTTGTCCTACCAGACTATTACGTCTTCCGTGGTACTGCCAGCTAGGGTTATGCTGATGGCGGAGAGTCAATATTATTACCTCCCCTGTTACGTAAGGACATATGGACATTATTGTGATGTAATTATATCCTATTGTTGACGGATTTACGAAAAATTAGTACTATAATATATATTTCAATATGTTATTGTTAAAGGCATAATATCACAGTTGATAGACCTGTATAATCGGACAAACGAATTTCGATTTAAGACTAACTACGCTTGATTTATCAACCCAAAAGTTGTTATTTACTGATGTACTTATCCCCCAGCACCCGATAGTTATAAAACAAA
>JAVCKX010201658.1:5024-15540 GCA_034780695.1 Lepetodrilus gordensis
ATATTAAAGTAATAATTCCCATAGCCTGGTGGGCCCCCACCCCCCCCCCCCCCCCATTCCCTTCCTGACTGACCCTAATTCCTATAGGTTATGAGCTCCAGCTAGGGACCAGGTGACCATATCCCATATTTCTTCCTCTGTCTTGACGTTTCTGCTGATTGGTCGAAGTTTATTGCTTCTCCGTTAAGGACTAGACTATTTTTTAAATGGAGCTAGATCGGCACATACAGAAAGGTTGATAAGAAGCAAGTAGAGGATCTAAGACTTGCCCCATATGGAGCCACCAATGTGCCTGCAAACGTCCTAATTTATTGACCAGGCCGTTACCATAACTCTTTGGGCCTGTGAACCCGGAGAAATCACTCCAAAGTCCTTCATTAAAACATCACATTTTATCCACAGTGCCATAAATAAGACACCCATAAACATGTGCACTAAAATATTTTCAAAAAGATACCATCACACCCAAAATACCATAGGAATGCACTCGACAGACAATCTTCAGATAATGGCCATCATGTTTGCTCCAAAAACATGAACTTGGAATAAAAAGTTCTTCGCCCCGATGGACATGACCATTAACAAAATGATGATGGTAAAACGTGAATGAGGAACAATGTTCTTTCCATGACACAGATCCAATACCGTAGGCCAAATACACATTTGAAAATTAATAGTAATTTTGAGCTCTTGTCGAAGGGTAAAAGTGCAATGGCATCCTTTCTGCAAATGTTTGTTCCGAGTGAATCTTTTTTAGATACAATAATGATTAATTTACTAATTACTGTTTGTGTTTATCTGGCCTCTGACCAAGGTGGTTAGCATGGGGAGGAAGTTATCTATCATTAAGTGGGCTGGATGCAGCTGGGATGGTAATCTGGTTTGGTGAGACATGGACAGATAGCAGCATGTGTTAACATTACTGCTACAAGCTGGTGATAGGGTGAGCTGAGCTTTGCATCACAGACACACCCCACAGACAAAGTCCAGACTGACTGGTGACAACCCTGATGATGGCAGTACAGCCAGGTGATACTGCTAAGTATTTCACACCTCTAGCTCATTATTCAGCAATATCTCACCCATGTGATAGGCAAACATATCGCCATTCCCCTTGTCTGAAGATATCTCCCCATGAATCTTAGAGTTGTCTCCTCATCATGGGTTATCTTGCACTTGGTTACGGCTTTATACTACACTGGCCAAAAGTGTTTCACAGCCATCACTCACCAAGAGTTATCTGTCCATCCTAGAGTTATCTCACCTTGTGTCATGGTCTTACACTGTAATGTATAACCTTATCAAATGATGAGGCAAATAATTGTAATCACCTAAGTAACGGCTTGACAACTGGATGGATCTTAAAAAGGAAGACATCATAATGTCCAAAAAGTAATCCTCAATCATGATTTATTAATCTTTCTGACATGAATAAAATTCTATTTTTGTTTTAGTGCCTATTTCAAGATCTCGATTATTCAACAACATCCTAGTATTTGTGAACTAACAACAAAACACCTACAGTATTAGCGTTCCACTTATAGAGTTGACCGACTATTTACTTCTTCACTATTCTAATTAGATCTTTGCCACATGCCAAAGAAGCAATGTTTTCTAGGATTCTAATTGTCCAAACACCTCAGCTTGCATTGGTCCAGATTCACGACCATGTCAACAAAACCTGCCTCAGTACCTGCTGGGAGACCGATGGGTTTGATTGGTGGAGCAGTCAGGCTATTTTCCTACGACTGGCAATATTCCCTTTATCCCACACTTAGTGTTGTTCAGTAACACAACAAATCCTCAAATAAGATTATTATGAAAGGCAATATTGTAATAGTGTGTCTAGACTTGTAAAATATCAAGAAGCAGCTGTCACAATGAGCTCCAAGTCCTGTGTTTTTCCTAATCAGTCTGGTGACAAGGAATGTCAGGCCAAGTGGTTGAGTAGAAACCGGAAGCCCCTCTTGGAGACAGATGGAGCCAATCACGGCTCAAGTAGGGGGGCCCCCACCAACATTTAGGGGGCAGGTCAGGGGCCATACAACACAGGTGGAGTTGTACAAGCCTGAGCACTTCATCGTCACTTCTAACCGACAATCATCACTGTTTGCTCTTCATTTGGCATATCAGAGTTGTCAAGTGAGTAAAATCGAATAAATATAGGCGGATGTGTCTTATTGGTTTGGACCCAGTTTGGAGCCAAACAAGGGTGCTTCTCTTCAATAATATCACACATTATAATAGGAACATTGTGACAAAAGTAAAATTTTATGTTCAGATATAGGGGGCTGATAATTTTTTGTAGCCAACTAACACTGACAAAGGCTTTATTCAAGGCGGGTGTTTTATTCCACGATTTATGGTGCCCTCTACCCGCCCATTTCGTCTCACGCCGACCAGATTTCCCATAAAGCACCGCAGGCTGCGCGACCCCGATGGCCCACTCTACGGGCCATTAACCCCAGCTATCCAGCTGGACACATGCCCTGGCCATTAAACCCCCAGTATTTACATATGGCCCATTTAGTCTCTGTTGGTATTATTAAGAACAGCATTAACTTGCGCTAATTACATCCTTAGCTGTCTCTCCACCTAGGACAAGAACAATACGGACTGCAACACGGACTGCAATGGCATTCGGACTGCAATGGCATTCGAGAGAAAAGCCAGGGAAAACTAAAAATGTCCTTTATTTGAAAAGTAATACATTTTATTTCCTCTCATGTGGTGAGATGAATTATGATGTACTAATGTTGTTTGTTGGGCAGGAAATACTGGCTGTACCACATACAGCTTAATCGGCATGCAAACTGCACATCAGCGCACCTCAGTTGGGCTCCGACAGTCACATGGCGGGTTCTCAGGTTTAGAGCCCATGTTAACCGCCTCAAATATAACACTAGCATAATGTAAAGGGATTATTAACACATAGATGTTGGTAATATTTTACAGAATATGTAGAACATGTCTCCTTAGGTTTCTTTTTATATGAGGTACTTACTGTATGAAAATACACAATTGACAATACATTCATTTGTTCAATATAGAAAAGCTATAATGCACACGTGAAACCTAATGGTTGAAATTAGAAACTTATCCCAATACTTGTGAACTAAAGTCATGTTGGATGTGCTAAAAAAAAATTAAATGATATATGTTTTAATATCTAACTACAGCTGCTACGGAACATGTCACCAGACTGACAAAGAAATTTTTTATTTTGCTGACAAACTTCACTGTTAGTACATTGTACTAGTAGATAGCATACACACAGAAAAGTTTTAAACAAATACAAAATTAATAGAAATAGCTGTATCTAACCATGAAACAAGATTATTATCCACATTTAAAAAAAATCGCAATCTTATGAAACAAGATATCCACGTTTAAAATAAATTGTATAAAGGCATCATCTAAAGCAATAAACAGAATATTTTCATAAGTAGTCTATGTAGATTAATGATCAGAACTCAAACGTTTGGACTTTTTAAAAACGTTATTTCCCACATAAGTTAGCTGACTTCACAGTTGTTGGAAAGACAATAATGCACCACTTTGGGTCCAGTTTCACAAAATGATCACATATAGTGCTACAAGAGTTGAAACTCGTAACTAGGGTTTTATAACTCATCCTGTAGCATGTTTGTTATGTGTAAAGGACCCCGGGCCCGTATTCTCGAATTTTTTTAGCTAAGAACTTCATAATGAGAAAAGATCTCTTCAAAAATTAACATACCCGGTAAGCAGAAAACCAGATAGGCAAATTCTGAGTACTTACAAACTTCTTAGGACTTGGAAGTTTCGAGAATATGGGCCCAGATGTTTAGCATGCAGATGAGCTCAGTTTATAACTGATGAAGGTAAAAACGACAAGGATCTGAAAATAACAATAAGTGAAAAAGACCTACCTTGCCATATCTTGTTGCATAGGACCCGGTTAGAAGTGAGTGAAAGATTATAATTGTTTCGTCTAAATCCCATACAAAAACTCTTTCTAAGTCTGACTCGGGACCAGGTGATGGTTGTGTTCTCCGTCCTCGATTCTTCGTTCCTACTCGTCTACCTGGAAAATGAGCGAGTGAGTGAGTTATTGTTTTACCTGCCTGGTCTAGCAAATACCATTCCATTCAAAAGCGAAAAGAGATTTGATTTAATAATACATTTACCAGAGTTTGTGAAGGGTTATCGGGACAAACAGTTAAACAGAGTTTCACAAGATCTTGATGTTGGATAGTAGATAAAAAAAAGAAGATTTTATTTGAGTTAGAATGTCCTGAATGAATGACATTTGGAAATTTGACTAAAATAAATATGCCATCATCCATATATATTGTTCATTACATCAAACGCTGAATACTATCATCACCTGGTGATAGTATATGAACACAAGGTATTATCACACAATGATGAGTAGTCTCGTTAGATGAGCATGATGCGTTAAAGTTGCAACACAAAGGTCAATGTAAAACGAAGCAAGAAGAACTCTGATCAGACTTCAAATAATGCAGAGCTGCATGCTTTACAACGAAGCACCCATGTCAAGCTACAGCCAATTTTATTTCCCCCCTTTGATATTAATTATATATCATGTGTAGTATATCGAAGTTTATCTTCTTACCTGTACCATTCTCTTGTTTCAATGGCGGAGAAGGACTTGTCATACTAAACTGACTGTCAACTGAAAAAAAACATGCACTTCAATTAGAACTGCTTCTTAGGTTTTACTTGTTTTTGCTTGGTAAATTAAATAAAAATCAAGAAATTATCATTAAATATCATGAGGTTATCATGACCTTATCATGATTATCATGAAGTCATCAAGAAGTCATCATGAAGCAATAAATATCATGAAGTTATCATATATCAACAATAAAAAAAATCCCCCAATTCAGAGCACCTGCTACTGGTAGAGATAATTGTTGTTTTATTAACCTCTAGTTAACATACACTGATACAAGAGGTAAAACAAGATACCCAACGTAACGTCATCTACATGTTCATTCTCTGACCCTTCTCTCTGAGAATCTAGTTACAGCCACCGCTTGATAGTGCATCTGATTGTCCCTAGCAGAGAGAAGGTTAAAAAAAACCGCACTAGACCGGGCCATAACATCAAATCAGATGAAGGGCCCTAGTCCGGAAACATGCAATAATAAATGTCCCTAAACTTACGAAACATGCATTAATAAATGAGCCTAGTCTTGCAAAATGCATTACTCAAAGGCTGTATGTTTGAAACGTGCATCTATTTTCAAAATAATGCAATGGATGTTTTATTGGTGCATGTTTAACTCAATAAATTAATCTATAACCGATGACATATTCAAAACGCTTGTGGTCTTGTTAAAGACCAAATTTTGAAGTATATTAAAAACACTTATGAATATATAAATATGAATGAGAGATACAAGGGTGCATATCAATATTCCAAACAAAAAATAAGACAATTCATAAACGCGATAAATGCAGTGAATGAGTGAATATAGAGTTTAACGTCACTGAGGGTATCTTTCACCCAATTGTGATGACGATAAATGCAGAATATATATTTGAAAAAAGAAACGCATCATATCACAAACGAATAAAAAGTATATAAAGTATGAAAAAAATCTATTAATACAATCTGAGAATTTCTCTAAGTCACAAATCAATGTGGCATGATAACAACTAAAAGAAGATAGCCGTAACTGAAAGATTGTCGCAGTCTGGGATTCCAGTGAATAGTTTCATCTCGATATACGTAATATACATACACGTGATAACAATAATGATAACAATCCATGTACATAATTTTATTTTCCAGTGATGTCGCACACTCGTGATTTATTTCATGAACATTAATAATACGGGCCACCCTCTCCCATTTCCTATTCAATGTTGTGATGTATACTTCTTAAGTGTTGACCCTAGAAAACATACAAATCATTGTCAACCACTTGCGTCTACAATTCATCCATCAAACCTGCAGATTCCGGGACCTTTTTACCTTTCAAAATTTTACATTTATAACTTTGCAAGGAATAAAAGCTGTGATGTGGGATGGACACCATGTAAGAGGACAAATTACAGGCCTAGTTGAGAATAAATCAGATGACAGGACATCCTACGATGACAGACATAGCCAGTGCTATACTAGTGGCAGTGGCGAAGGAGAATTTACGATGCGGGTGTCAAAGGTGGTCGCTACCCGGATAGCATGGACAATAGGCGCCCAGCGACAGTCTCCTGCTGAGAGACCCCATTGTACAGGCTGGTAGCATTAATCTGCTGTCGAGATCATCTTGTCATACCACACATCAAAATGGACAGCATTAAAACTAGCCACAGCATTCTCGGGACAAAATCGGACACACCCGACTGGCTGTAAAATCCCCCTTGATAATGGTTTCTATTGCCGGTGATCCTCCATGATCGCTAACCGATAAAAGCTCCAAGGAACATGTCACGGAAAAATGTTTTCTCAAAAACGATTTGCTGTTGAAAACAGGATGAGACTGCAGAATTGTATCTGCGGATGCTTGTCACTGTAAAATTGGTTCCTCGTACATGAATATTCATATGTAATCCCTTGGAAATCTCATAGCATTCACCTACCACTTAGATCGCTGACAGACCCTACAAAAGGAGATGTCATGCAGCACATCTAAGCCAAGAGAGTTTCCACCGACATGACTTAACACTATTTGAGGATTTCTATACATAATTTGAGGATAATGCTACTAATCAAACAAATTAAAACGAGCTGATATAATACCGAAATTACGAAAACAAACCAACATGACTAACAATTTAATGCAGTAGCGATTTATTTGAGAATTGATGCTACATATTACCTATATGTCTGATCTTGTTGTAATTTGCTTATTGTTGGAGCAGAACCTGCAATGACTAACACTCAAATGACAGTCAATGATGATCACTGCACCCAAATCCTCTACTGCAAAGAACATATTGGGTCCAGTGGATATATAAATTCAATACATTTGGTTGCGTTGTAAAGTCCCTTAATCAGATACGCCACCCGACCCTGCAATCATATGTGCCACCATAACCAGCCGAACGCATTACGTAGCACCCAGCAAAATAAACGAATATAACCAAACACATTCCCCTATCAAAACAAGCCAGCATAACGAAATACATTATTCCCAAATGACCAGCCGGAAATGGAATATTTGGTGCAGAAATCTATGAGGATTTTTTATGATTGCATTCTAACCAATCAGCAAGGAGAACCAGGATTCTAGTCCAATGAAAAGGAAGCTAGGACACACCTGATTCATGCACACTAGTTGTTAGTTGTTGGTCGCTCTGATCACTAGACAATTGCCGTAAACTGTCTATTTGCTGCCCATGCAGATGGTAGAGTCCATTGGCACACTTTGAAGTGACTGAGAGAATAAACAGCATTAGTATCACAAGCCATGAAATAGGGGCCACATAATAAAGTAATAATCATTGTAAAATTCCGAAAGACATTTTCCTTTGTTTGAATACATGAACATTTAAACATTGGATAATAGATGAAATTGTGCCTTTAATGAAGGATTATTTTTTTGATAAATAGGCAGTTGTCTAACATCTGCAATGAGCATCTGTCTTCTACAATAGCTGTTTAAACACTACATCAGCAATGGATATGTTTGTTACTACTGTCACATCTACAGGGATGGGAGGACATAGATCATTAAACACTAGCCAGCATACATAAGGACATGCACCACACGGTCCAAGGCTGTTCATGAAGGACATGCAATGTTTCAGAAAGCTAGGACAAAACAATGGAACAGAAAAGCAAACATGATACCATCACAATCTCTACCGCATCTACAGATTGCAATGAAGTTCATCACAATACCAGCAGCATCTAGAGATTGCAATGAAGAGTTCATTACAATGTCTACAATATCTACATTGCAATGAAGAGTTCATTACAATATCTGCAGCATCTAGAGATTGCAATGAAGAGTTCATCAAAGTAGAGAGGTTTCGCAACACTACGGTTACCATTACGGATATGGTTAGGTCGTCAGTTTGTTTGTAGTATGCGATGTCAGAGACTTGCCCGAAGTGTAGTTTCCCATTTCTGACCGTCTGGGTTCCCTGGGAGGGCCAGAAACAGGAAACTACACGTCGGGCGAGTCTCTGGCATCATATACTATGAACAAACTGATGATCTAACAGTATCCGTAATGGTAACTGTAGTGTTGCGAAACCTCTCTATTATCTACAGTACATACAGATTGCAATGAAGAGTTCATCACAATATCTGCAGTGTCTAGAGATTGCAATGAAGTGTTCACAATATCTGCATTATCTACAGATTGCAATGAAGAGTTGACAGACATAAACAGTAAACACCAAAATATATGCATAAATAAATAAATAAAAATGCACCTCTGAGAAAAAACAAACTAGGTAGGAAGAAACCACAGAAAATACACCATGCTTCACAAACTATTGAAATCAAACTTTAACTACTCTGTGAACTAAAAATACATATTGATATTATGAAACAGTATCTCTATCCTAATAATGCATTGCCACCAGAACCATCTTAACAACTATGGTAGATACCATATTGGACTATGAGCCCGAGTAGTGTTTGACAAAACAGATTGCAATGAACATGATTTAGTTGGAATATTACCCATTGCAATGTTGAAGATGACTAGCATCGTTAGTTGATACCATTTTGTGATTAAAGACTTAACTTTGCTATTCGATGGCAGTACCACCAAGTTGTGACTGAAAGTCTAGTGGAAATATCACAGGAAAGAAGCACAAGCACTTATAAGACCAAGTAAACATGTAGTTGCATAGTAGTTCACCCCCTAGTCTTAATGAATGAATTCCAAGAATGGAATGAGATCCAAAAATGGAATTAAATCCAGATAGGATCTGTGAAGGAACACCAAAACATGCATACTAGTGTAGTGTCTATCAAACTTCAAAACATGCATACTAGTGTAGTGTCTATCAAACTTCAAAACATGCATACTAGTGTAGTGTCTATCAAACTTCAAAACATGCATACTTTAGTTAAATGCATTGATATCCCTATTTCATAGATTTAGATATCTTTGTAAATACTTCATGGAATGAAAATTTTTTAAAAAGATTCAATTTCTTATTTTGTACACCCTAATCAAAAATGTAAAAACAATACTTCTGCACCATTAATAAACATCTGTTTATATAGCTATCACTAAATATTTTGAGTAAGTAACAGGCAAAAAGGTTCAATTTCCACGTGCTGATGTTCTTCTTCACACACTCTTCTACAGTACACATCAAACTTCAATATGTTCATACAATTATACATCAAACCTCAATACATGCATACTAGCACATACTTTTTTCTTTCTTTTTAATTTGGGGTTTAGAATTGTTTTCTAGAATCTTTTACTAATATCATGACTAGTATATTGAACTTCAATATATGCATACTTTATATATGAAACTTCATCACATGCACACTAGCATACACCAAACACATGCATACACACTAGGATGCTATTAATGAAATGCATGCAATGGGTAAAAGATCACAAACGATGGTTTCACTACATGCCATTCAAACTACACATCTACATGAAATGGAACACTCAATCAACATCACCTAGACTTGTCCCAAAACAATTGTTTTTAAATGAAAATCGAAAATGTGCTTACCATGTCCAAAATATTGAATTTAGATTATTCCAAATCCTTCTTAACGCATAGATTTTCAATTAAACAAAAATATTACTTCTATTGGAACATATTCTGATGGTGTGTCCATTCTCTGCTGCCTCTAAACATTGGTAGGACTGAAATCTGTATCAACTGATTTTGACTTCAAATGACATCATAGTGAACCAAATTTCGAAATTACTGGTACATAATAATAATAAAATGGTTCGTGTTTTTTTTTATATTTTTTTTTTAAAATTCATAATTATATTGGGGTTTAAAAAAAAATATATCTGAATTTGGAGTCGCTACATCAAGCATTGACTTCAGTAGTAGGTGTTGTTGAGAGAGCATCACAGGAGTACGTAAGCGGAGTTGCCTACCTGTGGTGGTCGTGTTGGGGACATCAATCAGCTGATATGTCTGCGTAGAAGGCACTGAGGACGATGTGGACACAGAGGTTGGGGGCAGGTACTGGTGGTACTGGGGATAGAAGCCTGCCCCCGTGCCATACGTGCCAGTTCCAGAGTAGTACCCATCTAGCGACTGGTATCACATGAAAAAAATACAAAATCATATTTATCGACTGGTATAACATGAAGAAATACAAAATTATATTTATCAAACTGGTATCACATGAAGAAATACTAAATAATATTTATCGACTGGTATCACATGAAGAAATACAAAATAATATTTAGCGACTGGTATCACATGAAGAAATACAAAATCATATTGACCAGTAAATATATAAACATTCAGGTGGAATAACTAAGCTAGTGGAAGATATGAGTCTTGAAACATGGATAAAGTGTATATATGTTATAGCAACAAACAT
>JAVCKX010201769.1:0-15540 GCA_034780695.1 Lepetodrilus gordensis
GCGTGAGAGACTATTGAGCAATAGACTGCGTATGCGCTAACGATACGGCGCACGAGCCTCCTACGACATAAATAACCACGTGACCCCATTTGTCACCTGGGACAGAGTGGCAAATTATCCAGCAGTGACACCAGCCCTGTCCGAGATGAGAGTGCCGTCTAACTCTTCGTGTTAAATAGCTGCAATTTACCATCAGGCTAAAAGGTGAAAACTGTTTTATTGATAATCAATTTGTTTAATGTGCTCGCGAGTAGGAAATGAAAATGTTCCGGAATGACTTTGAATCGGGCTCGGCATGGCGGTGTGCATTTGGAGATGTGCATGTGTGTTCCTGTGTGTGTGTGTGTGTGTGCGCTCGCGCGCGCGCGAGTGGGCATGTATGTGCGTGTGTTTGTGTGTGTCTCTGTACAAACCTAACCATGTCTCTCAGATACATCTAAAATGGTAAATACATTATACATAAGCATAGTGTATTTATTGAGTCAATTGGCAGCTTTTAAATCTTTCGCACATTATTAATTGGTATTTAACATGGAAGGATAATCACTATAGCGTTTTAAGTAATGGGTAGGTCATTAACGTGAACTGAGATATAAAAGCCTACGCCATTATAAGTATAATATTTATATATAATTTATTTTAGGCTGCGCTGAGAAATTGTAGCTGTAGGCCTACTGGGTAGACTGCCAGTTGGTATCTGTCATTCTTGATCATATCTACGTTATTTTCTATGAAGTATGTATGCCATAGTTTGTATCCCTGAATGCATTACAACAAGTTCATTTATCCTAAACATTCATATATGCAATTCTAAGGTTCCAAGCCATTACATAAGCATACCCTGATTTGCAGACAGATACTATATGTGTGACAAACTTTGTCGGCAGGGTTGGTATGGAGCAAACAAGCCTGAGGCTACAATGGGTCCATTAATTGTGCAAGTGTTGATACTTTCAGAGAGTGTGAGGTCAATACGCTAAACTCTTAATGGGGGAATCACCGCAAATAGGACACTGTTCAGAGACAATCGCATTTACGCCTGTCGCTCAGTCCGCATGTGGCTTTCATCACTTAATAGTACCCTCTTGAAGTGAAACATCTAGCTGCGTCCTTTTTTACTTCATCACAAGATATGACACACGTATAATTCAGTAATGTTTGGTAGAAGCTTATACATTTAAAAAAACCCACATGTTTTCGTCCAATAGCCATTTCATTTCATTTCCTCTAAACAAGAGGTACTTTTCTGATATATTTTTTTCGAAAATATAACAATATAATATTGGGAAAACGTGAGATTTTCCAAATCGATTGGGGATTAGTCCAAATGCCCATACATTATTGTCTTTGAACAAAGGACATGAAAGCATGTAGCATTATGGTATGGCAATTATGGCTCATCTTGTTTGGCTTAACACCCATTATTTATACATTACTCATTCATGAATTTCTCACCGTAACGAGCCATTGTTATACGTGGCATTATTTCTGATGACCTATTTATTAGTGATCGGGTAGCGAGTTTTCACGTACTTTACAGAACCAAACATCATAGTGGTTTGTTCTTAAAGAAGAACCCTTACGAAGCTGATAGGCAAAAATCAAAGTTTCAAACTATATGGAGATTGATCACACAAACAAATATGACCAGATTTATTTAGGCTTGTTTATCTAACACCTGTCTATAATTGTGATGCACAGAAGTGTACATTAGGTTTAAATCAACCCTCCCAGGCACTATACTATAGAAATGTTTCGTGTCTTTAATGGGAGAAGTCATTGATTTCGATAAGAGGAAATTAATTAAATGACTGTAAATGAATCATATTATATTATATACAATATTTAATATATACAGTTTGCAGCAGTCAAATTTGTATAAAAAGTCATAGTCCCTCTAAAAACGAAAATAAACATAGTTTTCAAACGCAGAATTCCCTTTATAGACACAAATTTTACAAATGGCAAAATACTTATACTAATAATGATTAATGCTAATAATGTTAATTATAATTATTATTATTATTATTATTATTATAATAATAATAATAATAATAATAATAATAATAATAATAATAATTAATAATAATAATATTATTATTATTAATAATAATAATATTAATAATAATAATAGCAGCAACACAATTAACAATAATAATAATAGTCCATGAATACAACGACTTAGTTCCATAAAAGAATAATTCTCGCTCGAAGCGCAATATTAAAATAATTCTATTTTTTCCTTTCCTATTTATTAAAATAAATAGTGCTACTAAACGTAAATCGATGTGGACCTGGGTGTGGTTTACAAAATAACGTCCGGACTAGGCTGCATTTCCTCAATACCGTGTTGTCATCCAGTACAAGAAATATTGCCCTGTATAGAATGCGCCATGACAGCTACAGGACCGTTGAATTACTGTCCTCAATTTCCTCACCGAGAGAATGGAATATTGTTGCCAATATCTGGAGTCCACGGTACGTTAGCTTTCCATTAATTCAACCAAGTCTCAATAGCAGAGATACTCTCAAACTAGCTAGCCACACGACCCCCAAAAAACCTCTAAAACTCTGTGCGTTTAACATAGCATTATACGAACTACCAATGGTTTTCGACTTCAGCCCTAGTATAGATATTGGTTGAACACCGACATTGAACATATGTATGCACTTATAAATCTCGTTGTGTAAATTCTAATCGAAGTGGATTTATCAAGTGCATAATTCGAAACTGTATTTTAGTGTTTTCTCCATACAATCAACCAGTAAATTTTTGGGAAAGAACTTGTTAAACATGTACAAGTTCCGTTTTCAATTTCTGAAACGTTAGACACGCGCGATGGGCAACCGTTATTCTGATCGAAGTAGATGTATCACGTGCATAATTCGAAACTGAATTTTACTGTTTTCTCTATAAAATCGACCAGTAAATTTCTGCAGTGAAGATCTTGTTAAACATGTACAAGTCCCGTTTTCAATATCTGAAACGTTAGACACGCGCGATGGGCAACCGTTATTCTGATCGAAGTAGATGTATCACGTGCATAATTCGAAACTGAATTTTACTGTTTTCTCTATAAAATCGACCAGTAAATTTCTGCAGTGAAGATCTTGTTAAACATGTACAAGTCCCGTTTTCAATATCTGAAACGTTAGACACGCGCGACGGGTAGCCGTTAAATTTCCGTTCCTCTTCCTGCTTGGACAAATACCTTATGAAAAAGTGTTAGCACTCTGGTGAACGTATCGATCTGTCCATCAGATAGTCATTATTCCCTGACACGGCCACGTAGCTGATGTTTACAGCATACTTTTAGACTAGGACAGACGACGCGGGGGTCCAAACAGCGGCTATTAATTACAAATAATTAACAGTTATGTCTATTTCAGGAAATTACTACCGATTAGTAACACGGCGTTCCTTTTTGTGACCTATTGAGGTAATGGAAGCGTATTTTATCATTGGCCGCTAATGGACATACTGATTGGCTGTTGAAATAATGGCATGAGATTGAATCTGGAACAATCATATTTTTCCTTGCAAGTCAAAAATTAAATATTGACGATTTGGCGGCATGTCAAAATGTAAAAATTCAAGAATCGATGGCAATTTAAGCTTAAATATTCTCCATGTATTGACTTGTTCATAATAAAAATAAAATAATTATATTAATCATTCAGTGGGATTTCAAAATATAAATATTCAACTAAAATAATATGTTGGGATTTTAAATATTCCCAATAGGCTGGCAAGTTTTTGTTTAAAGAATCGCACATATTCCATTCGGAGGCATAATAATGTTACACCATCTCACCGCATGTCACTATTTTAACAGTCCTACAGTATTTTATTGACTGCGAATTATTAAATATTAAACATTCCCCGTTCAGTCGTATTTCAAAATTGATCCCGTCAGTTAAGAACAAATAGTTAAGAGCATTATCATACATGTAAGTATTTTAATTTTAGCTTATAATTGAGTATGCTAATAAGAACCACCATCGAACTGTTTGACAAGATCATATTACAACATATTTAGGCACAGAACAGTCGTATCTCAAACTAAATATTAGGATTTCCTAGCAAGGCTTAGACGATCATTCTCAGAAGGACATGCACGTTGCGGGGCGGTACATTGATACTACTTGTACTTGTGAGGATTCGTGTACTATGCATGTCCATGACTGATAGTCAGATAGTTTACGTCCAGACACATGTTGTTTATATTTGGAAAGTCTCAGTAATTATCTAATCAAAGGCTTCCGCTGGTCTGAGTCCGGATCATATTTACTACGTAACGTAGGTCATCGTACGGCCGTTACTGATAGCTTGGAGAATTGTTACTGTCAGTAAACACGGCGGAAGTTTGTTTGATCAGACTGTTATGTCAGAAGAATGTATATATGTGCATTATACATGCATAAACTACTATTACTACTACTACTACTACTACTACTACTACTACTACCAAAACTACTACTACTATTACTTCAACAACAACAACAACTACTACTACTATAATACTACTACTACTATTACTTCAACAACAACAACACCTACTACTACTACTACTACTACTACTAATAATAATATTACTAATACAACTACTAATGTACTGCTATTTTTATTAATATTATTATTATTGTTATTGTTATTATGTATTCTACTAATAATAATACTACTACCACCACCATTACTACTACTATTACTAAAACAACAACAACAACCAATAGTAGTAGTACAACAACGACTACTACTACTACTACTACCACTACTACTACCACTACCACCACCACCACCACTACTACTACTACTACTACTACTACTACTGTTGTTGCTGCTGCCGCTGTTACTACTACTACTACTACTACTACTAAGAGGTAGAATTACTACTATAACAGAGAGTTAACTTCCAATGTCACTGTTTAGAAATAGCAATTTAGGATCAATGGTGGTCATGGTTTTAAATATGTCATAATCAACTCTGCTTTGAATCAAGACATCTTGGCAACCCGACAGCGGTCCTGGTTCAGCATTGGTGACATGTGGGACCTCTTCACCCCAATCTTTACTGCCACCATTACTCAAACAAACGCATATGGCTCCATGTAGTAACAGTGAGAACAGAGCAAACAACGCGACACTGTCGAGTAATATGACCACTGTTATACGGCCACCAACAACTACGTCGTCTGCATGGTTTCATGCGGTGGGGATAAGAGCTGTTTTGCGTTCTCTTCCGGTTGCCATGGAGTTTTAAAAGTCTCCGAATATATTGCGCCGCCTTGACGTCACAACTTCCGGTTGAACAGGACATGCATATCAATCCGTGCGCGCTAAGTGCTTCTAGCCATAATGTGTAATATTGACGACTTGTCCTAAGATCTGTTTTGGTAATGCGCTAATAGAACGGTGACATTTAGACAGGAAGTTTTCAGTCAATTGTTGCATAAAGTATTCCTGACATTGCATTTGCTTTGCTTGTTCGATACTTTCAACGCTGTTCATTGTAAGTAATGATAAATGGTCTATTCATTGTAGCTAATGGGTCTCCTTACGATACATTAGCTCATACCACGACTTAAAATATCGATAAAATACATTATAATTGGTAAACATAGACTTTCCATCGGGCAATGGTTGATGTTCATAGTATTGCCGCTGTAATTAATTAACATAGTTTGATTTGTTTATTGTGGGAAGAAATTAAAGCCTATTAAACATCTTGGTATAAGCATGCAATCGGTCGGTGCGCTTTTCTATTTTTATAATAATATGCTAAACAATATTTTCAAATGTGTCGGTCATTGTCGTATGAGTGTGGTATTTATATACCATAATAGTTGTATCACACGGTATCTAGTGAAACGTTCATCGGATGTGAAATAGTATGTATCATATTGTATTTATAGATAGTTAACCTGTTAAAAAGAAGTGTGTGTGTATGTGTGTGTGTGTGTGTGTGTGTGTGTGTGTGTGTGTGTGTGTGTGTCTGTGTGTTATGAAATGTGTGCAGGGGTACCGTTGGGTGCCATGTACAGGTATGAAGGTTTACAGATTCCTAAGAATACTGCGATCCCATGATATGTTATATGACGTTTTACTGATACACCCACATACTAGTATTTGTTCTCATTGTATCACTTTCAGCCAAAGGCAAGGCACGGTAAACACATTGACGAAAACTTCCTGAAATGCCTCATGAGTCCACCGCCCACCCACCTACCTCTTACATGACAATATCATTCACACATCTGTCTCGCGAGATCTCGCTGAGAGGACAATGCAAATGAGCGCTCACAAAGATGAGAGGAGACGCGAGATCTTAAGACATATCACGGTCGTCTCCTTCCCATAAAACCCTTTGTTCTGATGATAAAATCGAATTTACAGGGTTCACGTTTTATTATTTTAATATTCATGAAGAAGGATTTGATCGAGTCCTTTTTTCTTGAAAGGTGAAGTTTATTACTCAGGCACTCGTTTACCTGTTACGTCATAGTGTTGTTTTTTAATACCGAGATTGATGGCTATATACAAGTATTGGATTTTTAGAAAAGAAAACCCAAGAGATCTAATGAAAGTAGTGCGTGTATACGTCAGAGGAAAACACGTATGCACATATATGCACTATAATACAGCTACGCTAACATATACGTACGTCAATATACTAGAAGGTACATGCTACATATTTTTGAATATTTTATATTAATTATATAAAGTGTCACATATACTCGCTATGCGTATTTGCATGTAACAGTTTTGGAGCAAGTTACTTTTACATGTCTGTTTCATAAATTATGATACACCTATACTACAGTAAGTAAAGGTATGTTTTATGCCCAAGAGCCTACAACATTCTCAACATTTACCACTGTTCCAAACAGTCCGAATACTAACATATATATACCCTTTAGCTACTATTATAATAATAGCAACAACAACACAAATAATAATAATAGTAACAATCATAATAATAGAAATAATAATAATAATAATAATAATAATAATAATAATAACAATAACATCAACAACAACAACAATAATAATAGTAATAATAATAATAATATGACCTACCAAGTGTTCACAGCTTGGCACATTGCCACTTGTCAGTCACCTAATATCCACATTACCACGTGTCCCTAACCTAGTATCTTATCTATAATACCACCTGTACTCCATGTTACTACAACATATTCTCCATATTACTGCATACACGTGTATGCATACATAACCTAGTCTCCCCATAATATTACTACGTGCATTTGTTGGCAACCTAATCTGCATGTGTGCATTGCCTACATGCACGTACAGTATGCTAGTCAACAATCCAGAGTTGGAACAGCGTGGGCTGGACTACGACAAACGATATTCCTAGTTCGAACCCCATAGTGAAAGGGCATGTCATATTGATAAGACTATGTCTGTACCTCGACAAGATAGAACTCGACAAGATAAATTCTGTGGAAAGTACCGCAAATCCGTAAATTGGGAACAGATCCTATAGTCACGACTGCAATATGGCGTGATGCTGACAGAGTATGGCCACTGCAGTCCCCAATATAGAAGCTTCACATTCATCCTCTGCATCACCTATTACCCACGCGTGCCGCTAGCTTGTCTCAGTCTCATGGCAAGCCATTTATCCTTATTGAACTCTCATCCTTGACTTGTCGTCTTGCCCTCCAGACCATGGAGGCAATCTTCCTGCCAGCGAGAAGACCTGGCTTGCTTCACCGCCCTCTTACAATGTAATTGTCTACCTTACAGTAATCATGGGTCATTTGACAATATCGTCCGTCTAGTAGTCTAACTAGCTTATTCGCTTTGCATGAAAATAGCCCTGCGTATTACAGGGGTCTTAATCCCACTTACCAAGCAATCTCAGTCACAACTAGACATCATTTTGTCATACAAAACAAACAAATTGACGAACTCTGTTCTTACAAGTCGATCTTCATCACGGAGAGTCTATGCCGGGAGGTTGAGCAGGGTACTGGTGGAATGGCCGACCAGAGAATGCCGGCTTTGTTGTAGGCTGTGAGGATACACAGGTTAATCACAGCAGCCTTGCAGGCAATGGTGTGTCCTGACAATTAAAAGCCACCATCGATTCGTGGCAAAGACATTAATCGACCCGTAAATTGGCGAACTGTGTTGTGGAGTGAGCGAATGGGCTGAATCGACTGTAGGCAGATGAAACAATGGCGGTGCAGAAAGTCTACACATGATCACATTATGATAAGTGAAGGACACACAGGAGACATGCAGTGTAGACCTGACCGTACTAAAGCTGTACATTAGTGTCCGACCAGAAATAAGTGTTTCTCTAAGGAATAACCTGATAGAAATCGCATATGCCCTGATCTTGAAAACGTCCTGAGGTCGTATCGTATAGTGTTTGTTAATGTCGTATTATTATTATTATTTATTTTAAATTGGGGTTTAGAGTTACTTTCTAGATTATTTCACTAATTAACAACGTTGAATTTATTTAGAATAGTAACTACATTAATATATATGCCGGACATGTACAATCGATGGCATCCATTGGCGAGACACACAACTAAATATGTCGTGTACATGTATAATGCTAGCATGTTAGCTTTCCTTTGTCGGAAGTATTCCCTGAAACCTGTAAATAAAATTGAAATGTTTTGACATTATATAAGGCATAGTATAGTATCTTTTCACTCTGATGCTTTTCTAATAAAATATTGTGTTTAGTTATGTCTGCAATAAATATATCTGTAGTTATACAAACAATATTCATGTATGCATTAGTTAAAAATAATATCATGCACGATAGAGACTACCCACTCACAGAGTAACGAAATCCCACGTTAGCTAACGGCAACACATTTTATCATTGCTGGAAAATTATGTTGTTCAATAACAAGCAAATATCTGACCGCAGGGGTTACGACTGATATACAATATCTGTGAGAAATCTGACTGTTTTCATCCATCGAGATTGATAAACAAAGATAGCTTTGCTTCAGGAAGAAATCCTGTCAGTAATGTCTCCTGTCAATTTACTTTTAACCATATCTAAGTGCTTCTGAACGTTTCTAATAATCTGTCGATATATTGTCACTTTCTCAGAATTCCGACTATTATTGGAGCTCACAAAACTTCCACTTGATTGCATCCCAATCAAGTCAAGTGTCATAATTTCATGTGTATATTAATATAGTTAATGATCAAATCGCTAAAGATGATAATGTGTGTCGTCGCCCAAGGCAAAATATGATTGGAAATAAATCGGTGTAATGCCATACCGCGAGCGTCTTTCTTCATCCAGGATGCCACGTATACATTCAATGATCACGTACCGCAAGATGTCGAATCAGGGGGAGAGAATCTTACCGGAAGTACACCAGCCACGGGAAGATGGACATTGTCGGTTCTCGTGGATAATACAGAACAGGGGCGGTATTCATAAAGATTTTGAAAAGCTTAAGAATTCTTAAAGCTGCTTTTATTCTAAGAATTAATAAACTGAGACTTTTCTTAAGTCCCAGCTCTTAGAAATCCCTAAAGAGAATTCTTGAATTGCAGGTGTCCTCTGCACTACCTCAAAGAACTTTGCTAAAAGTTATCTAAGAATGTAAAAAGTTACTTTTAAGATTTTCTAAGAGTAACGTTTAGTTTTTTTTAACGTCATTCTAGGATTTATTTTAAAGAACATTATTAGAATCTTTATGAGTACCGCCCCAGGTTGTTTATATTACAATTCAAAAGCTAAAAGTACATACATTTTTATCCTATTGTATGTTAAATATATAGTGACATACACAATTTTAGCACGAGGAATAGGAAGAAGGTGTGTGGAAATGGAAGGATGGTTTCTGGGAGTGGAATGTCATGGTGGTGGGGGATATTTAGTAGTATGTCTTTGCAATTCGAAGAACTATTCTGTGATCAAACCTAGTTCACGTATTCGTTTTCAATGCTTGAAGTAGTTGCCTTCAGATGATATCATGCTGTGTTTTTAGTCCCGAAAAAATTATACACAAAACCTCCTAAAAGATGCTATTACCTCCTAAAATATGTATACTTGCATGTAAAATATTAACATATTAGTATGAACGTTTGCTGAGGAATACCATAGTATTCAATGAAACTTTCATTTAAAAGGGAATATTTAGCTTATGCACATAACACGATTTGTCGTGTGTAGATTTGCCTTCTGACATCTAATATATACCTCTATCTATCAGAATGACACACCGCTGGACACACACTGAAACTTTGGCGATACTTTTCCACCCATACCTAGGCACAAACGTATATTTCTTCCACTTCTAACATCCTCAGTTACGGTTACCTGTATTATCATTTAGGTCATGTACACTATCATGCACTAGCAGCCTGTTCCAGTACGTCTCCCACTTCATCGTGCACAATGGAGATGATAAACAACGTCATTGCCCTACCGTATATTGTATCCTGATAAACATGAATAAAGTAGCCTGCCCCTTTATCGACGTAAAATCGTTTGCTTTTACTTAGGTGAAACAGTCTATATTAGTATTCCGTGAAATTCGACGATGGTTTATAATGGTAATGCACGGATTAGGAAGACAGGATTTTAGTTCATTACAGCATTGTATTGAACGATCGTTGTTATAATCAGAAAGAGTTGTATTGTACGAAAGCATATACGATTTAAAGCTGTTTGTGTTATTGTAACTGAACATACTGATATTGCCATGTGTATACATGTATTATAATAATTAAAAAATATACAAAATAATCATACTAATAATACTATAGTAGTATGTACATAGAATGAGAATCGTGACAAAGGACACACCGCAAAATAATTATTTAATATAATCCATCCATACAATCCATAATATACAGTGTATTAACATGGCTAGGCTTTGATAATGAATATAACACTGGGATATTCGTTTATACTGATGAACATCCAGTACAGTGTACGTTGATCACGTAAATTACTGCTGGTTATGTCTATGTATTAGTATAAACTATTGTCTCCTACATGCAACACGGGCGACACCATGGACAACATAATGACCAACATCATGGACAACACATTTGACAACATCATAGACAGCATAATACCACCATTAACACATTCTATAATACAACATTATGGGGGGTTTATGAATTGAAAATACGTAGACATTTGATAGTGAGAGTGATTTGAGGAATAATAAAACCAAGAATCGTCGAATTAGCGTCCAAATTGTATTTTTCTGGTGATTTCATCTCGATACTAAGTCCTATTGTTTTGATTAATGTGCAGGAAATATTGTTTAATTAAAGCAGATTTTCTTATGTACATTTGATGAATTAAATATTTCACAGTTCATAAAGAAAGACCCACGAGCATTGGTAGTATTTGCAGGATGTGATGGAACGATGAAATTATAAGTCCGTTATTAAATGTGCATGCATCCAATACGTTTGGCTTAGAGAACTGTCATTCACTTGATTATGTTGTTTGCTTGGGCTGAACATTTAGCAAACACTATGCGGACGTGGATAGTGGCACCACGTGACATTGTCTGATAGTTAGCGCCCTCTGGTGGCAAAGTGTGACATCTACACATACCATAATTACTAGCCGTTTAATATTTCTTGTTTTCCCCGGCGCAAAACTGTCAAGTTCTTAATTATCATGACTTCTGAAATTTGCCAGAAATTGATTGGTGTCATCTCGGGATTGTTGGAGGAAATTGAAATAAACTGGAAGGTAAAACGTCCATCATTGATTCGGCCAGTAATCGGGGAATCTTTGACGTTATATTTACTCATTTCGCTTTCAGTGCAGCCAATATTTCACACTCAAAGAAGTTATCTCCCTTATCATTGTTATTGGAATGCAAACAAGTGTGTAAATTGAGTCTCTTATTCAAGCTAAGCAAATTGTAAGGGAAATATTGGTTAAGCCCTGGTATTAATTGAATGCGATATGCAGTTATTTGACTTGAACGTGGCTGGAGATTTGTTGGCCCAATCAAAAATGTCGACAGACCTACAATCAGGGCTAACTGCCGTCATGTTACTTTCAATTAATTCGTCAATGAAGAAATATTTATCAAGCTTTATTCAGCAAGGACGATGGATTACACTCTCCGATCAGAATTCGTATTCAATCACGACGCTTTTGATTTCTGATGTTTGTTCATCGGGAGTCCTACATGGCGGCCAGACAGACAATAGTTGTAAGACGATCCCTTTTCTAAGAGTTTGTCATTGCATGAGTCGATTATGCTTCCTTCTGACGCAGCCACCCGCGGTTATCTGTGCGATCGGACGTTCAGTGCAAGTGTGGACAAATGTGCTCACAGCACCAATGGTATCGTCTTGTATTATGTGTTGTACAGCTTCAGATTCACCCAAAGTTCTCGGCGTGAATAGAAATGTATTATTCAGACTGATGTCTCTGATGAGTTTCGACGCGAAATATCGTTTTCTTTTGTTGTTCAATCGCAACACATTTGCACTGTAAAACACTTAAACTAAACCAAGGATTCTTCAAAACAACCCAGAGGCCAGTTCAACAACAATCTTATTTCGATTCAGTATTGGTTTCCACTTAGTCCAGGTTTTCGATTTCTTATAACACATTTCTGTATTGTCGACTTTGGAATTCGATCTTTATCAGGTAAGCCATACAAGATGTCGCTTTGAGGAATTGAATTCAATTGAGAGAAAAGAAATATTGGTTTTTCCAGTTTGAAAATAACAATGTTACGGTGAAGTTAACCTAGTAGTTAATAACAATATAAATTAATAGTAGCTTTGCAGTACAATATACTAATAAATAGAAATAAAGAGGTAACTCTTTAATAAAGAAAACGGTAAAAACCTGTTTTATGGCGGTGATTTCGGTTTCGTTAAGGTTTTAGTATCGTGTGTGGCCGGAACCAATCTCGATACATTGGCTCCAAGTATGTGCCTTGATTTAGTTTCTACCACAATTTGATGGAATTCGTAGACAATACACTTGGCTGTATTTACGATTTCAAGTCTAAATAACAGAAAACCATTTGTGGGATTGTATGTTTGCACTGCAGTAATCCACACTGTACATTGACTTGAAAATATATCCCTGGTTAAGCTCCTCGATCGCTGCAACTCTGGCAAACCCTATTACTTGATCAATGGCCGAAAAGTTCAGAACACAAAACCAATAACTCCCTGTTATCTCTTGTTTCGCTTGAAATCCCCTTCGATTCAGCTTCGCAATCAAACAGCGTTGACGACCAAACAGAGAATAAATTACCCAGTCTAACAGATAGCATCACACTTTTCTAATTACTCCCGTGTTTGATTTGCAATGTTTGATGAATGCATGGTGTCTTACGAGCAAATCAGTTGATGTACGGGACAGTTTAATCGAGAAATGCTTGTATTATTGCCCAGCCGTGATTAAGCTAGAAATAAACTGCTGTGTATATGGTTCAAGTACAAGGCAAAGTGTTACTGTGTTGGAATTGTTCATTAACGACCATGAATTATGAGTGCAAATGTAGGTAATATATCATGCACTGCAAACCGCAATTCTTCATATCCCTGACGGTTGCAGTCCCTCTCTTTATGTGATTGAGATTAACTTCTTAGTCATAACAGCATGACAACTCTTGGTATTAAACGTAATGTTTAATATGGCATTTAATTAAATGTGGATTTGTTTAAGCATAAAAAGGTTCATGATGTCTTAAACTATTTGTTTTAATATTACTTGATTCTCCATTTATGCTGCCCTGAAGCAACACATTTAACTTGCGTCATAAAACATTGCATTTATATGTTTGCTCATTCTAACTGCACACACCAACTGCTGAACAATTCAAATATAGAAATAGAATACCGGAACACATATGTGTATATCAGCATACAGAGTTAGAAGTAGCTGCACTGTGTCTTGCCCGGCGCGAACGTCCGTCGTCTAGAGAAGACCCACAATAAATGGCGGCTTCAACCATGAACCTATGGGTTCGAACACACCGCAGCAGCATTGTCAAGAATGTCCTCACAACCACAAACACACCATATACCAATGCAGAAATCTGACAATTTCTCGGATTCTTTAAGTAGAAGATGGTGATCGACTCTAACCACCTCTGATAGCCTTCAATCCGGATTACTTGGGCTTTACTCACAATTATGCTGGCAACCCGCTGTGCCACAAGCGAGATCCTTAGTCATCAACTCATTGACTTTCCTTCCAATACCACGGGCTTTGCCTTTCTTCCAAATGACTCGATCTCTTAAGGATAAATTCCCCCACGATCGACTAGGAGAAGTAATTGCGGGAGACAGGGCATATGCAGCGAAAACGAATTTAGTGTATCCGTCGGAGGCACGGAAATTGGCTGTCAGATACTGTTTGTGTCCAGGGTTGACATAGCAAGGACTGCCACGACCAGCGAAGTCCAGCGATGACGTCTTTAGTTAGTCCTGGGCGGAATTGTATCCAGCTATTTTATGACCCTTCTGTGACTTAATTTGCATATGAAAAACGAGGAATCAAACGGTAAAATTGGATCCGTTGAAATTGATTTTCAACGGTTTTAATTATTTTGGTTGCAGAATTTCTACCAGATAGTTGAGATTTAAAACCTTCCAAATGTTACGCATGTTTATACTGATTACATCTAGACTACTTTCAATTATTACTAATGTCCTGCTTACTGTACATCGGAAACGGGTTAGAAGAGAACTAAAAGAAATCCAGAATTAATACACTTTCTAGATTGTTTAACCTTTTTCTTTACTCTTCCCATTTACTGCTCGTGTCAAAAGGTGTATGCATTTACGAGTTTTGCAATCAATAATATCACTAAGTCTTCAATGTCAAGTATATCATTCCTGAAGACGACCCCCATCTGATGACAATACGCCGCGACCCACATTGAAATGTGACAATGTAACCACCAACTACACAGTAACTGGATTTACTGGTCTATTCCCAATTGCCTGAAGACCAAACACGAGCTGGCAGGGATGGAGACGTATTTACATCAACTATTAGTTCCGCTCATTACTGCAATAACGAAGGGTATAGTTGATCTCCCAGGGGTACACCAGTCAGAATATGAGAGACGAAATGGGCGTATATATGGTCAAATCCTTTCTGAACTGTGATTAGAGTAGACTTGGACACGACGGAGATTCACAGTTTTCCCTTTTAATGTCTATCACGTATTTAAAAGTCTAGGGTATCGTTTCTCGAAGCTCATATTATCTTCTACGAGGTACTAAGCACTCTCGTAGCGATCTCTTATGAACTGCGATCCGGGACTTCCGAAAGCGCTATGGCTAGTGGATGTGAGCGTTTTGAGGAAATATGCCCAGTATAACCTTAGTATCCATAGGATGAGACTCAACTATGTGTATGCATATTAATTTATAATTGCATTGTACGACCACGCTGAAATGATTGCCATTTCGTGTCATATTTCAGCAATTATAATTATCATCATTAAAGGCATAATATCACAGATATTTATGGTTGTTTTGGACTAGTTCTTAGCTATAACTGCAAAGTACATTCA
>JAVCKX010201880.1:0-15537 GCA_034780695.1 Lepetodrilus gordensis
TTGATCAGGCACTTACGATAGCACTATGGTCTCTTAGTGGGTCTCATAGTGATCTCTATGGTCTTGTAGTGATCTCATATATATTGATCAGGCACTTACGAGAGCACTATGGTCTCGTAGTGGGTCTCATAGTTATCTCTATGGTCTTGTAGCGATCTCTTATACATGTTGATCAGGCACTTACGAGAGCACTATAGTCTTGTGGTGGGTCTCATAGTGATCTCTATGGTCTCGTTGTGATCTCTTATATATGTTGATCAGGCACTTACAAGAGTACTATGGTCTCGTAGTGGGTCTCATAGTGATCTCTATGGTCTCGTAGAGGGTCTCATAGTGATCTCTATGGTCTTGTAGTGATCTCTTATACATGTTAATCAGGCACTTAGTGGGTCTCATCAGGCACGTAGTGGGTCTCATCAGGCACGTAGTGGGTCTCATAGTGATCTCTATGGTCTTGTAGCGATCTCTTATACATGTTAATCAGGCACTTACGAGAGCACTATGGTCTCGTAGTGGGTCTCATAGTGATATCTATGGTCTCGTAGTGATCTCTTATACATTGTGATTGGGCACTTACGAGAGTGCTATGGTCGCGTAGTGGGTCTGAGAGCTTTGAGAAATGATAACCTGAATAAGACCCAATCATTAAACTCCCATACACGTTGGACCCTTAAATATTTCTCATGGAGTTGAGACGTGATTTAGATTACGACATGCTAATCAGCTAGAATGTTTCTAAACACTAAAATAGTTGGGTAGATATACTTCAAAGAGTAGTTGTGATTGGATACAAATCTGTGACCATACAATCAAGATCATCTTTGAAATATAAATAAGGTCTTACTCAGGGATTTAATCTTGGATGTATCAAGTATATGTAATACTCAATTGTGTCAAGAGGAAATATTTCCATATACAACTTTACTGCTAACCACCATAATATAGTACAGAAAGTTGCAGCAATATCTTAGAAATATTCCACACATATATGTGACCTAATGTAAAATACAGCACTAATACACCATACATTTTTTTAATATTCTCAAATACAATACAGTATCTACACTATATTGCACATCCATATACAAGTCTCTTTGGATTGTATAACGGTAATGCTCTCTTTGTTAACTCTCTTTGAACAAAAAATAATAAAAAATGATGCAATCTCATATTTCTTGACAGTAGTATAGTTATATAATATACATAATATATTATTTTTTTAAACTGGGATTTAGAACCACTTTCAAGATTCTCACTCTTATATCACGGCTTGTCAGTTTATACCAGGAGGAAACCCACAACATCCACAGCACTGAATGTTGCAGTAAGCCTGCGAGCACTGGCTGGTACTGACTATAACAATAAAGATGATTCTGTGTCACTTTGAACAAGGCGACGGCAGATTGTACTTCAATTAACCCGCAACATATACAGTACATACGGACGAACACACTGCAACTGGTTACCTCAGAGACATGATAGCACACACGATACGATACAGATAATCCTTGCATAGCTCGAGTATGTACATGTCACAGTTTCCGTTCCGAGCCGTCGCTTTCCTCTGTTCTGTGTGGTAATGGTTACCCGATGACAATCATTCACAGTGCCTCATTTAAACACCAATCAGGGGAAACATATTATATTAATTTTACGAAATATTTTCCAAATAAAATAATTTTTAATCTTGAGTAAATTGTAAGATCGACTGCTGAGATGTCTTTTTAGGGATGGATTTTGCACAGGAAGTAAATCATGCTATAGACGTTTATGTTGGGAGATGTCTTGTTAAGATTCTGAATCTCTGTGTGTGGGAATTGGCAATTGCCGCCTGTCAAAAGGTCATGTTTGACTCTGAACTCGCCGGTGACACAGACTGCTGGAAACATGGATACACCATGCTGTGTGCAAGACATTTTCAATTTAAATATCGGACAATAATTCTGCAATCTTTACCTTCATTTCAATTTCTCCTGAAAGAAAATAATCAAAATGTCTATATTTCCATTATTGGTCGACTCGGACTCGGTGATTTCACCGATAAAGCAAGCAGGTAAGAAAAGAAGAAAAATGTTTTCCAGAATATAATTTGTGTTGCTATGTCGTAATCATACTTGGGATTTTTCCTTCCAATCTGTCAGTCTCTTTGCTGCACTACATTTATGAATATCAGGGCCCATATTATCTATACCTAAGAAGTTCAGAAGTACTAAGAATTTGCCTAACTGGTTTTCTGTTTATGTCAATTTTAAATAGATTTTTTCCGACTAAGAAGTTATTAAGTTACTGAGTTTTGAGAATACTGGCTCAACTCATTAACAATCCCTTTAACTCTCTCCATGCTGGAGACAACTGGAGATGCCCTGAAGAGAAGTGCCTGTTCCTAACCCACGAGGGAGAGGGTTAATCCTCTCTACTGGATTAAATAAAGGGTCTCTCTTTATGGCATCTGCAGTAGCCACCGGGATGGACAGGGTTAAAAGGTTAGCTGAATTGTTTCTCTGAAAGTGTATAATCATTTCGTGAATCCATTTCGATAGAATAGTTTAGCATTCCTATATCATTTTCTATATACAGTCAGACCCCGATATAACGCTCTCAGTTATCACGGTTTCTCCACTTACCGGTCAACTTTTAACCTACACGGATTTCCTACTATATACTTTAAATCGATGAATGATTGATCCGATGATCGGTTGTTTCGCTTACCGGTCAGATTTTAACAAAAACGAAAGTGTCCAATATAACGGGGTCTGACTGTAAATGATATTTCATTTACTTTACCGACAGTCAAGTTGAAAGATTGACTACATATTATGAATCAATAATTAGTTAGCTGGCCTATTAATGCATGCAGCAATATAGAGCATGCAGACTTCTTCATGTAATACAGGGTTAGAAGTTCCCACTTGCCCAGCGGCCCGATCCATTTCTCGTAATGTTAAAGGCGAGTATGTTTTAAAGTTAAGTTCCAAACCTGGTAATACAAGTATAACTTGGACTTCAGTGCCCATTAGAAATTGTCAAAATGACTGGTATATGATAGTGGCAGGAAGATTTCATGATCTGTCAATTTGTTCGGTGGATCGACAGCCTAAGGTTATCTGGATACAAATCAGGAAAAATATTTAAACAGGATTGGATTATTATTATCATGTTGATATCATGTTGATATCAGAAGCATCAGGTTTCTACAATAAACATCCACATAGCATGAATACAGTAAAAATGCTATTCAGGAACACTATTCAGGAACACTATTCTGTATATAAAGAGAACAAATGTCTCTGTGACAGATATCCAATATAATGTGACAGTTGGGACAATATCGAGGACATGTAGTACTAAAAAGAAAATAATATTTGTTGTTGTTACTAAAAGGTGAACTATCTCCGCAGAAACCACAGTTCAACATACGGTACGGTACGTACATTTGCCATGATTTCTTAAATTCAATTCAATATCGAGGACATGTAGTACTAAAAAGAAAATAACATTTATTGTTGTTGTTACTAAAGGTGAACATATCTCTGCAGAAATCACAGTTATACATGCATGTACTGGCCTGCGTTTCACAAAAGGGGCATATATTTACGCCAGACATAAAGCATGGAGTGCATGCACTGATTTACATGTACTCTGATAATGTCCGGCGTAAATGTACACGCCTTTTGTGAAACACAGGCCAGGTATGTACATTTGCTTAAATTTCTAAAATTCAATTATTGTAAATATCATTATTTGTGGACACCAAATCAATACCATATTTTCATGGTGAAATTACATTACTTAAACCAAATGTGTCCCTTTGTGGGTAAAGATCACTGTTCTGTATATCTACCATGACTTCTAAATTTCAAATATTGTATTACTTGAACATAATTATTTATATAAATTATATAAAAACGATTCCTTTGGCAGTTTAAAATTGATCGATGCAGTTTCCTTCAATCGATACTTTCAAGACATCCAAACTAGGCCAAACCTTGAAGAAATGGTATGCTCTCGGCAAAACGTACTTCAAAGAGCAAGTGGTTCCAAAATTGCCCACTAAAAGCAAGCAGATTAGCATTGATCTATGTAAAAGGATTTTGCCTTATGACCTTATCTGGCCTATGTGTCTGGAGTATACAAGGATGAGAATATAGAAAGGTTTTATTTCTATTACCCAAAACATTTAAGGTAAAAACTAAGAGAATAAATGGTTGAATTATGACCAGTTACGAGTGCCAAGTATGAAAACGAAAATGGCTGTGATATGCTTCCTAGGAAATGGATCCATTGGTCAGGTGTAAATAGTCAGTTACTGGGCAGGGCTGGGATAGGTGTGGGCCCGGGGGATAGGTGTGGGCCCGGGGGTTAGGCAATCAGTGGTGTTTTCTCCCGAAATAACTGAAAATAATATTCTATAATACATCAACGAGATACTAAAACCATACTGAAATAGACATTGTGGTTTACCTACAGTATTGAACATTAGATGAAAAAAATACCTAAAATAATAAATATGGATTTTTTATTTTGACTGAATAATAGCTTTACGTCACAGCGTGAATATTTCATCCATATGCAACAATATTTATATTGAATTAATATGGATAATATACTAAATTTACAACAATATTTATCATACAGTTATGCAACAATTATAGCATTTACCACCAATAACCAACCATATATTAAACTCCTGATCAATTCTTTGTCCAGCATTGAAAATATATAAAGTAACTTCCTAACCTTGCAATAGGCATTAATAATTCATATCACCTCTGACAATATTATATTACACACCATACATAAATTCCATGGAATATGACAATATTACACATGAATGGTTGCACACAAGTTTTGTGCGACCAAGTCATTTATTAACATGGAGACTAGGCCAAGAATGGTTTTAATCTACCGATACAACACACTCTGCCTTTGTATCTTTTAAGCTGACGTTTATTCCCAGGGATAATGGCTCTGGCTCCTTGTTTTGTCTACTGATTACTATATATCATACTGTAGGTATCAAAGGTATGAAACTATACCCACAAAATTCCAATTAGAATCAGATGGCTTTGTCTGGTCAGCGAAACATAAACTCTAGTGCCACAGTGAGAGACAACATTAGTGTATTTTTCGCATAATCTTAAAGGAATACACTGCAATGTTTTTTTGACATTTTTGTAAATGTCACTGCCAATTTGGATACTATGATGCTGGATACATATATAACACAAAGCTCTAGCTTATGTTGGCCGGAAAACATGGACTCGGAAGTGGTGAAATTATTCAAAAGACTAAGAAAATAGAATTTAAAGTGTTGACGGGGAAATATGAATGCAATGCAAGACAATTTCGTCACTTCTCTTGAGCAATATGGTAAGTGTAAAATATAAAATAAAGAGTAGTTTATGTTTAAAGGCGATGTTTCAACAAATAAGAAATAAATCCATGCATACAAATATTGATAAGAATAATGGGAGTTTGCTTAAATATCCTCATAATATCTCCATTGTAAAACTAATCTCGTGCATTACGTTTATTGAAACTTTTCAGTAATTATTGATCTAAGTGACATTGAATGATACTAATAACATTATTTAACAATAACAAGTTCACTGTTTATAAGTTAATTTCTGAAACAAAATAAAATCCATTTCAGTATTTTAAAAATGATCTATTTTTCTCATTATTAAATACCCTACCCCTACCCCTACCCCTACCCCTACCCCTATCCCTATCCCTATCCCTATCCCTATCCCTATCCCTATCCCTATCCCTATCCTACCCTACCCTACCCTAATACTCTCTAATACCCTACCCTAATTGACCCTCCCCCCAACAGCTATCAAGTCTTCCAAGTGGCACAATTATAACGGGCTCTTTGGAACTTTACGTAGCACCATTGTCGCGTAGCACCATTGTCACGTTAGTACTGGCAGGACATACCGGAATCTGCACTGTACCGTGACGCCTCACAGGGTGGGGGGTGAAGGGTGAGGGTGGGGGGTGTCAGATCAATAGACTGCTAAACACATTTATGGGTTCTCAATTTCAGGCGTTTACTTTAGTGTGAAAACAAATGGGTTGTCACAACAATAGACTATTTCTGCCTGATCAATGATATTATCAACACTGTATAGATTACCTCATTCAAAAGACATTCTAACAATATTAATATATATGAAACTTAAGGGAGTAAAACAATGCTGGTAGTTTGGACATTGTTATTCAAAGAAATTCTAACAGATAACGTATTACATTTTTAAGGGGGTGAAAATATGGTTGTTAGTACATTGTTAACAAATATTTATTGACTTTGTTAACAATTATTTATAGACTTTGTTAACAATTATTTATGGACATTGTTAAGAATTCTTTATGGATAGACTATCTAGCGTCTATAATCTAGTTTTGGGAGTTTGAATGTTAGGAATCGAGATAGATTATATAGGATTATTGGTGAAGACACAGGAGCCTCAGGTGTATAATCATGTTATTGAAAATCTCAATAACTCATACATACACAGAAACATCAACAATGCCTCCATGTAAACTTTATTTGAACCTTTTAACCCTTTCTGCTGGATTAGGCACAAGCACTGCTCTTTAGAGCATCTCTGGTTGCTTCTAGCATGGAGAAGGTTAAGCACATACACTGTCACCGCTAAAGGGCATCTCTGGTTGCCTCCAGCATGAAGAGGGTTAATCACATACACTGGCACTAACTCTTTAGGTAATATCTGGTTGCTTTCAACATGGAAAGAGTTAAAGTGATATAAAGTAGATATATCCACACCAGACAAAACAAACAGACAATATAAAAATCACCTTTGTTACAAACCAATAAACAAGAGATTAATGTCAACAAACATACATACCAAGTAATTTAAAGTCATTTTTGTTCTGGAGATCACTAATATACCTAGATGGATCATATTCCGATCAACGAATAATTTCAACCAACATTCTATGAAGGATTAGGTAGGACAAGGAGACATAGAAATCTGTTGAGCTCTAAATTGAATATTTGATATGGAAATGAGAAGACCCGCATTAAACAGAAGCATACACGACTGATGTCTCGGTGAGTGAAGGAACATAAAAAACTTGTTCAAGCAGGGATAACGACATTTGATTCAACATTCGGACAGGCAATATCATTATACACCAAGTGCTTGCCTTATAGTAAAGGCGACACTCTAAGAATCTCACAGTAAACATTGACAGATTGAGAACTTCTTTTTCCCATTATCGGATGAGTGCATGTTTATCTGTCTATAATGTAGTTTGGGTATACCAACACACACGTATATCTGATTAACGTCTAGAAGTGATTGCGAGCGTTTAAGGGACTTGTCAGTTTGGAATTCCTACCAAGATGTACGACATGTTTGGTGGATTTTATTGGGATTCATGAATAAGGAATATAACCATAAAAGTTAATTCGAAACCATTTTTGAAAATATTGGTTTGAAAATGATCACACAGCAGCTGGGTACGTATAGCATTTGTTTTATCGTTTGGGTGGCGGTGAAATAGATTTTGTCATTGTTTTCACAGGACAAAACTTTGTCATAAGGCTGGATGTTTTGATATATATATATATTACAATTATTGCTATTTAACTAGTAATATCTGAATATTTCAGGTGAGACAATTGTATCATTTGTTAAAATTCCAAAAAAAAAAAGATCTATTACATGCAATGTTGAAATTCTTAAAAAAACAACCCACTTAACAGTATTCATATAATAGGTGATGAAATACATTATATTATCTTTGTTCAATCATTCATATTCTAAAATTATCAAATTACATGTTTTCCTAAGATAATAGCTAATATTTTACTTTTAAAGCAATGATACTGAAAAATAATCAGAACGAAATGTAGGTAGTAATTTCCTTTTGTTAAATTAGTAACAAAACATTTCTTTTATAAAATATACTCAATATTTATAAAATAAAAAAAAAGTCAAGTTAAAAAGTCTCCTGCAACTGTACAAAGGGGACCCATTACCTAGCCAGGTGTTCTACAACCCAGAGAGCAATGGGTCCAGTTGAACAATACAACCAACCCGCACGGGTCCTCTCTAGGGCTCCCAACAACAAACACATTTTAGCCCTAATATCAACAGAATTATTTTTAAATCCAAAAATCTGTTTTATATTAGACAAGCATGTAGTGAAATTGTTCAAAATATTCATAAAATCAATCCTCATTTGTATGAAAACTGCAATGGTTAAAATATAAAAATAATATAATACTCTCAAATACAAGTTTGACAGACATTGTGTTTAGAACACTTAAAACCTTAGAAAGCTTTGTGTGATTGACCCCGGATGCAAGTCCCTCCACCTCCCCCACCCACCTCACATACAAACACACCCTGAGGGTTGGCTGAATAGTAAAGAAAAGGGGGTCACTTTCTACCCACTTTTGTAGAAGCACAAACATCTTATTCAATTCCATTAGAAGTTAGGATAACCTTGTTGAGATTGCAACAGTGTACACAATGGCTTGTTTCAATGCCTGGAAACTCTTTGTGCAATGTGGGCATACTACAGTATCAGCAAGGTGTGATGTGTGGCTCTTAACCCTAATATTTCAAATATCGCTGAACCTTGGAATAACATTGAGGAACAATTAGCAATATACTATTCATATCTGTAGAACAATAAACATTATATTGGGAAATTTGGGCATTTACTGAGTGAATGTATTGTTTTACATCACAGTGAGAATCTTTCACCCATTGGGCATTTACTACATCGATAGGTTATTCTTTATACCCACTCGTTTTACTGGTCTCATTGCCATGGTTTCTTTTGTTAAAACTGTAAATCTATTTCCACTACAAATTACTCATTTAAAAATAAGAGTAGGTGTATCAAAGGCCCAGTTCAATTTCAGAGTTTAGTCAAAACATTTTTGTGTACGATTTCATGCTCAACTCAAAGTTTTGTCACAAATCATCACATAAAATGTGTGCTTAAGCATGAAACTGAACTAAAAATGTTTCATGATCTCAGAGACAGATATACCTAGTTTTCAGATTGATTTTCCCTAGATTTCCCATCTCTAAACTTAGAACATTATGTTTTGTTAATTTCAGATTTTAGGCAATAAATAATTAAATTATTATTTTTATTAAAAATTCCGTCAGGAATTAAACCAACACTAATTTTCATTGAAAGTTATGTTCCTGGGGCCCGTTCCAAAGAACATAGCGCTACGAGAGTCGTAACTCCTGTACATTACCATGGAGTTGCTAAAGAGTTATGACTCTCAGAGTGCTACTAGGATTGTTCTGTGGAATGGGGGCTTAAGCTCTAGCCAATTGCGACACCAAGGAACACATGAAATGTATGCATTTGTTAACAAAGTACATAATTTCCTTTTGCACGCAAGTCTTTTCAACCAAAATTACAATGCACAATAAAAATGATAATAGTGGAGACAATATAATATCACCACTATATGCCTATTCAATATTGGAACCATCCGTTGTAATGACACATGGAAGAACATATGGAAGGAATTTATCAAGAACAGACAACTTTGTCATCATAATTTGTCTACTCAACCTTTGAACCATTCATCTAGGTAATAACATATTGAAGAACATATGGAAGCAAACTATCAAGAACAGAAAAGTCTGTCACCTTAATTTGTCTATTCAACCTTTGAACCAATCTCATTAAAATCAGATCTCAGCTGAGCTGAGATCTGATGGAATCAGCATTTACCTCACATCAGATTGCCCTTACCTCACCTCAATGCACACACAACGTTCTGGTCACGTGCTTCCACTAGGCAGTGTTAGCCAATCAGTGGCCGGTTTTACATGTTAAACAGTGCAAACGACCCTGAGCGTTCGGTTGGCGAGGCTATGATTGGCTGCGGTGAGTGAGTGAATATAAAGTTTAACGTCGCTGCAGGAATCGATTGGCTGCGGTCAAAGAGTTCAAATTGACGCCCCTCGTATGGTGATTTCCTGAGACCGTAACGCAGCGAGTATCATATATATCTGTTTGAGCATTAGTTTCGGATCTTATTTTAATGAGACTGCCTTTGAACCATCCATATAGGTAATAACATATTGAAGAGCATATGGAAGCAATTTATCAAGAATAGACAACTTTGTCATCCTAATTTGTCTACTCAACCTTTGAACCATCCATCATAATAACATATGGGAGAAATCCCCAACATATGCTTTTTTCCTGAGGACAATCAGAAATGGCTTGTTAAACACCAGAGGGTATTACGGTAATCTGTCATTACAATAGTGAGACCATTATGCTCGTGCCGCACTTAGACGTGTTTACAGTAATCCAGACCATGGTCCTGGCCGAATTAGAATGCTCTGTCGGACAGACCAACTCAAACCTCCGAGAAGCTTTCATTTGGACAAACCAAGACCAACCTTCCTTCAGATATCGGCCGAGGTTACTTCTCCGGCAGGCGAAATGGGAAGTCTTTACGAATTAACAGAAATTTCTTGACTGCCGATTTAATACCTAGAATGTGATAATTCACTGTTTGGAGTGACCGTTCACTGTTTGGGGTGGCCGTTCACTATTTGGGGTGGCTGTTCAGAATGACCGGACCGGAATATGTAAGTGGACTGTTCAGATCAACTTCATTCCGAGTAGCGACCGCTTAATGTGAACTCTTGACCACTCAATGTGATTGTTCAGAATGACTGGAATCTGAACACTTATCATTCAGAATGACTGGATTCTGAGAATTGACTATTCGATGTGATCATTCAGAATGACTGGAATCTGACATACCAATGTGAGAAGTGACCACTCTGCGTGACTGTTCAGAATGGCATACAAGGGAGGATCCAGGGAACTGTGTTTAATAGGAAATTGAATCCACTGAAGATGGGGCCTGACAGTGATTTTCAAGATTTACCAAATGATGGCATTTGCCATGTGGGTAGGTGTCTACACTGAAGAACTGTTGCCAGTGGATATACACAAACTAATTTAAATGTTAAAAAAAACCGGTCTTTTTGTTTATTTATTATTTTTATTTTGGTTAGGACATACAAATTAAGAATTTTATTTGTTTGTCATTCTATGAAGTCTATTTACCGAGATAATCTACGAAATATGGGTGTCAATGAATTTCATGCCAACCTATAGGTAGTATTATTCTAGCCAGTTCACTAACAAGCATACGTACAAATCTGTGTCTATGACCGAAAGCTGGCAAGTGTTTACAACATGGCAATGATCCATCTACAAGAAGGGGTCAGTTGGGGTTGCTATATACGTACCTGAACTAAGGTTTTCACTTGTAGGCAGATTAGTGATTAGTGATCATATGACCTGAACAAATCCCACTGTGGGTCAGGACTCACAAATTCCTCATAGATTATCATTAACACGGCGCATTACGACAGTATATATATTATATTATCATAATATTGTGTGTCACACTTCCTATCGAATCAACTGTAATATTTTCCATTAAGGGGCATTGCGATCCAGTTTTTTCTTTTCTTCCCTCCAATGTATACCAAATTCCCCATATAGGGTATGAAAAGTCATATCATCATTTTACATTTCCACTCACTGGTACAAATAATATGCCCAACTTTCATAGTTTAGTCAGGTACTAGTTCATCTAAGAATGGAAGAGCCTATTTTATTATCCTTCCCTCATTCTCTATAGAATATAACTGATGATATTATGAATTTAAACATATTGTAGTGCCTTGAACTTGCAGTAGAATGAGGATAGGTTTTCATTGTGCAATACAAATCTTCACTATTATTATAATAATAATAATAATTATTATTATTAATATCATTATTAATTATTATTCATTTATATTATTCTTCCAGGGAACTTCTTCATTATTTATTATTCATTTATATTTATTCTTCCAGGGAACATTAGTAGTAGTAGTAGTAGTAGTAGTAGTAGTAGTAGTAGTAGTAGCATTATCATTATCATTATTTTTTTATTTTTTTTATTTTCTTCTTCCAGGGAACTTCTTCATCATGGACTCGGAGCAGCTGGTGTCCAACCCGTACTTGGAGATGCAGAACGAGGCAATCAGCGACTACAATGCCAAGAGGTCATCGAACAACGAGAAGTTCACAGCTGTCAAGAACAACGTGTGCGAGAACCACTTCGCCATGGCCCGATCGCAGCTCGACCGCGAGAAGGACTCGCGGCTTCGACACCTCCACGAGGACTCCAGCAAGCTCCGATACGAGGTCAAGCTCCTTGACCTCAGCCGCAGGAAAAACGAGATCGAACTCCTGAAGAGGATCGAGCCCAAGAGGGACTTCAGCTACGACGACAATCAGGTCGATAAGTCAGAACGAAGGCTGGGAGCCAACATCGAGTCTCACTACCTCGATCGCAAACTGAGGTATCCCGTGCGTGCGAAAATTGTCAGCGATATAGCGATCACGCCCATGGTCGCTAAGGCCAGGACTACGCTTAAGCAGAAGCAGAGGCCGGATTCCGAAAGGGCAATAACTGCCAAGAGTGTGTGCTCTACTGTGGTGGAAGAGTTATCTCCCATGAGAGGATTCCGCAGGAAGTGGCCTCCATCTCATTCCGCTCCTCTCACGGCCAGCAATGCCAGCTCGCGCAGGAAAGTCCCCGATAACAAACATTCGCGCTTCCCAGATATACGCCAAAACTTCGACAGCCGTCCGCAGCAGCAGCAAAGACTCAGGGGATTGCCACAACGGGTGAAGTTCGCGTTTGAAAGCCCGCACAAACTGATCGTGTCTAGCGAAGAGGCAGGTAGTTCGTTGGAATACTTGCCAAGGTCTTACACGTACCACGAAGGCATGGGGAAACGACCAGGATTTTTTCACGAATCGCATTCTTCGGAAGCTGACGATGAACATCCCAGTGAAAGCGTGGACCTGAGAGCCATCTTTTTCGGGAAATCCAAAGAAGACGACAACGTATCCCTGAAATCGCATGCTCCGTCGGCAGTGACCTTCACCCCTCACCTTCGGCGGACGCCCGGAGTCACTCCACAACACACTCAGGAGAAGCTGTTGAAAGAGACGAAGGACATCCAGGGAAAGGTCGAACACTTCCTCTACCGCCTGGAAACCGACCCCCCGATCAAGAAACGAGGCTTAGATGGTTTCGATTCCGACGAAGAAATTATCATCGAACCGAAACCGAAACCAAAGCCGACTTTCTTCAACAGGAACAAACCATGGACTCCCATTCCCAAACCGGAAGGACTTCCACCACCAGCTCCGACCACCGACGAAAACGACGGGGACGAAAACACCGACAACGACAAAGACGAGAAGAGCAGCGAGATGTCGGAGAAGCGCAATGTGAAGAACGCGTGGAAGTTCATCCGTGGTCACGCGAAGGACGGCACGCTGAGGGGCACGTACAGCGCAGCCGACCTGGTTCTCCAGCAGCTGACGGGCGTTCTGATTGGCCACAGTCAGGGCCGGATCACGGTGCCTCTCCACGCGGCCAGTCGTGCCATGCGCCACACGGCGACGTTCAAGATGCGGAAGGTGGTGGAAGCACTGGTCGGGAGTCGGACCAAATACGAGCAGCACAAGGTGGATGAGCTCAAGAAGAAGATGGACGGGGATGTTGTGGACGGTGAAGGTGGTGGTGAAGTCCAGGTGGAAGCTGCCGTGGCGGGGGTAACTCCAGGCACTGATGTACCACAGGGAGTGTCGTGAACAGAACAGACTAGATCGTGGAACGGAACAAAAAAAAACTAATGAGTGAAAACGGACAGCGAATGAGTCGTCCGATGGCGCATTGAGAACTAACAGTGATATCTCAGTGAAGGCTTGAAGTCGTGTGAAGGACATTCGTTGTATATCAGTGAATATGTGAAATGTATCAGTGACCAATATGAAACTCAACCAAGTGAAGTGCTTTCAACGATCCATGGTGAATATTGACAACCTACAAAGATCTACGGTGAATATTGACAAGCTACAACAATCCATGGTGACAACCAACGATTCAGTTTCATGAATTCAGAGAAAATTATGGACAGTGGCTTGTTGTAATTGTTGCTAGGCAAGTGGCAAGACATTCACAGACTACACAACATGACCTATAGAAGGATATATCATCACAGCGTCCTACTAGTTGCATTAGGATATACGTAACGCTAATATAATTGCAAGGTCCACTACAAGATAGTTGCATTATGATATCCCAGCAATATCATTGCAAAGTCCACTACAAGATAGTTGCATTAGGATATCCCAGCAATATCATTGCAAGGTCCACTACAAGATAGTTGCATTAGGATATACCAGCAATATCGCAGGGTCCTACCACTGTAAGAACTGTACTAGGATATATAGCAAAATAATCAAAGGGTCCTACTATTAACAAGAACTGCAAAGAAAAGAAATGTTCAGTTTTGTCTTTCAACAACTTTCTTAATTTTCTCAGATGATAACAAAAGCTAATGTATTAATTGGCTGTGTCTTGTGTTTGATGCTTCGGAAAGTGCTAATTTATCAGTGATGTATTTTCTGTATTCTCATGAGAATACTACATGGATGATGGATACAGTTCTACCAATTCGTCAAGGATGGCTGTGATAGAAACCAATTCATGCTTCTGATGTTTACAGGCAGTGGTGTGAAATTGTTCCAATAACAAAAATGTTTCAGATTGTTTGAAATGCGATATAAACTTGTTCTATTTATATGGATGTTTTTATTTGCTTTACATTTATCATAGCTGTGAGGATAATGTAAAAAAAGTCACCACATTCAATCTTTTCCGTAACAAATAAATGTATCTTAAAATAATAAATGATTAAAGTATTATTGCTCATTGAATGTAATATCAGATGGATATTAAATTATTACTATTATTAGATCAAATCACTTTCTTCCTTTATTATCATTGTTATTATTGCTATTGGTATTATTATTATTATTAGTAGTAGTATTATTATTATTATTAGACCAAATAACTTTCTTCCTTTATAATTAGTACGTTTTTAAGTTTAGTTCTAACCCTGCTGTCTGCGAAATACACTGTATACCAAATATTATTATTTTTATTTTCAAAAGTGGAAAGAGAAAAAAAATCGGGTCGGCAATTCCGTACACCAGGGAATCAAATATGGCATTGTTGTTATTATTATTAATAATAGACCAACTAAACTTCCTGCTGAAAGCTAGCAGTGATTGAAACTAATACAGCAGGGAAGATGGTTACATAAAACGCTTACTCCTAGGTCCAGTCACAAGGGGGTGGGTAATGTGCTGGTTCACGGAGAGTCCTATGAACATGTAATTGGGATTTGGCCACCTACACAAGAGCTTTACTTCGCTCCTGACAACATAATTACATGTATACTGTACCTAATAATTAACTACTCAAGTTTCTCATACAATAGAAGCAGTCATTTCTATCTTGCAAATAATCAGCGTTTTTTTCTGGATAATCTACGATATAATGTTGTTGTTTTTGTTTTGTTTTTTTTGTATTGGGGTTTAAAGTCGCTTTCTAGAATCTTTCACTAATATCACGACTTGTCAGTT
>JAVCKX010202210.1:0-15522 GCA_034780695.1 Lepetodrilus gordensis
TCAAGCGTAATTAGTCTCAGATCGAAATTCGTTTGTCCGATTATACATGTTTATCAACTGTGATAGTATGCCTTTAAGTACCGCTTTGGTTCGAGGATGGCTATGCATTGGGTTACGTTATGTAGTATATGTATTTGTTAAACGTTTAGTGAACGGAATTAAGCACCGCTTTGGTGTGAGGATGGCTATGTATTGGTGGTAACGCACTGACTGAACGTTGGACTTGCAGGAGCCAATGTGAGTTTTTTAATAAATACGTACGCATTTCAAATGTTTGTGTGATATGAAACAAAGTGCATGTGACATGTTAGAAGAAAATTATAATATCAAATCATCATTTAGAAATTACGTTATAAATTGAATGCAAACATGTTTTACCATTCAGCATAGCAGATTTGTGAATGATTCTTTCATTATCATATTAATATTCAGAAGCTATATATATATTCACGTGTGAGGAAGATGAGAATGCAATGTATGTATTCTAGACTCTATAAGGTCCTTGCACAAACTGGGCGAGTTTCGTTCTGAGAATGAACCTAATGTATCTATATGCTTGCACACCAAAACCGAAACACGCAACGACAAATATCGATATAAAAAATAGTCTAACGACAAATATCGATAGACTATTTTGTTGTCGCCACTGATTGTCGCTGCGATAAATCGCTCGTCTCTGGTGTGTATGGACCTTTAGTGCACTGATTGTTCTGTAACAGCCGTGGTTAACGAACCTTACCGTAACATAAGCTATTCCGGTGTCTCGAACAGACCGATCTTATTGTTGACTGGGGAGTATAGAAAAAGACAATTTAAGACAGACATTATTATTAGCGTCTCACTGTGCGTATACAACAAATGGAGCAACGATAAAAAGATGGCCAGGCCCCGAGATTACGAAACTTTTCTTAGTACGTTTTTATGCTCAACTCGCGTGCTATGTTCAAAAACATGACGTTTTATGAACAAAATTCTGAGTTGAGTATGAAATCGTACTCAGAAAATTTCGTAATCTCGGCCACATGCAGACATTGTGTTGAATGTTATGCATACATATCATTGTACACTGTATATAAATACTATTATTGTATAGCAATGTAAGTATTTATATCAACATATTCAAGAATGGATTAAATATAGCTCAATTATCTCGGTGTATCTTATTCATTATGCACGGATTTGCTCGACATTTTGAAGCAAAATGCATCTGGCAAAGACAGAAACGTCCATTTTGGAATGGTCACGTTCGAATTGATTTTGGCAATCGAACATACAAATGAGCATGATAAAGAGCACATACGATCGTTGATAATGATACACAGGTGGAGAACTGCATGTGACATCCAACGTGAGCTCTATAAACGGCGTAACTCTATCACTCTTTATTATTGTATATTTATTTATCCTTGTATTTTTTATCCTCATGTAGGCTACCGCCATTTGGTTGTTTTCCGATAATGAAATTGAATCTGAATCTGGTATAACATTTACAATCATAACAACTGCATTACGGCTAAAGGTTTATGTTACACTAACTTTCAATTACCCTAGTAATACTATATAAAGGTTGCATTTCGTACAGGAAGTGAAAGGAATATATTTCCGAGAATAAAATTGAATCTGAATCGGGGAAACTATTCCAACCACAACCACTGAAATATGGCTATATATATATATATATATATATTATTTTTATTTTTATTTCTTTTATTTTTTTATTATTATTATTATTCTTTTTTTTGTATGTTACACTAACTTATAAATACCATAAAGGTTGCATTTCGTACTGGGAAGTGAAAGGAACATAATATGAAAATTCAATGGTTTTAAAGTGTAAAGTGGAGCTACTGCGACCTCGTACGTAGAGTACATGTAGTTTCAAGAACGTTTGGTTTCTTCTATATTTAAAAAGATACTTGCAAATTACAGACTGCATTGATTCGTTATTTACCCACTCCGGATTACATCATTATAGCGATATTGAAAATGTTGCATTCCTGCTAAATCGAATATGATGAAATCAAGAACAGATTTTGGAAGCGTAATTGTAATCCGATTTTTGTGTGAATTATGCCTAAGAAAGAATAGAAGAAGAAAAAAAGATAAATCAATTTAAATGTCATGTGTGTCGGTGAATTAATAACATGGGCACTGTGCAGTAATTCACCGCAGCCATCATCCGCGACGACAACTTGACAAGGGGGTACTGCAGGACTCGCGACGTATGGAAATTCGGTATAGTATAACATGTGATAATTATTCTGGACGGAAGATTGACAGGTGGTGCTATTGATGGCGGACTATCCGACACTGGCTTCCTTCTCTGATGTCGGGCAAAGACCACGCGGCAAAATTGATCACATTTCAAGGAGCTAGCGGTCAGCCTGTTTGAGACGAGATATTAACCTACAAAGTGATATTGACATAATCCAGAATGAAATCCCCACGGAGGAGACGGCGACCGTAGTGAGTGGTCGTATATACGACGGTGTTTATTTCACAATCATGGTCAGCGACACACTATTGAAGGAGATTAATATTGGGCGACTGTATATCAAGTCGGAGAATGCATTATTGATTTGACCAGTTCGGTCGGAATGTCCATATTGCATATTGGTAGCAATGGGTATATTGTGATTATATGCTTTAGTCACATAATACAGCAAGTTTACAGGTCTTATTCTTCTCTTCCTCTACTAATACCACCACCACCAATAATAATAGTGTTACTAATGTTATTATTACTACTACCACTACCACTAATATGATAATGATAATGATGATAATAATAATAATAATAATAATAATAATAATAATCGACATCCACCGTTACAATCTATGCATAACGGAAATTGTAATCGATAAACAGTATAGTTACATGATATGAAGTTGGTACCAAACACTTGGCTGTGACGATACTATTCGTATGTGGAATCGAAAGTATGATACCAAATAAAAAAAGTACAGAATATCCATTGGAAGAAGCATAAAGTGGTAACACAAAGCTGTGACGATATGTGATTTAAATTATTCCAACATTGTAAAATGTTTTCTCGCATGTTAAAAGCATTGGACAGTTACGTCCGCTTCTATGATTTTGGCGCTTGTTTTCCCCACAGGCACTTGAATATCCATGAAATAAAAATCACTATCAAACATACCCCCTCTGACAACACTGTAAATACTGATGATGTATTTACAGTGTTGTCAGAGATCGGATGTTTGATAGTGATTTTTATTTCGTGCATATTCAAGAGCCTGTGGTTTTCCCAGACTCAAAAAGAAATCGAGAACATGAAAGAAGACAATAATAAAAACTCTAAACACAAGTTTTCAATGTTATACAAATATCTTTTATTGCCATTAGTGAGTTACAGTGTCTATTTCACAGTAATGTTCTCTTCTCCATAGTGTAAGGGGTGATATAATGTACTACAGTAGACCAGTACAGTAGACTACATCTGCGTGCGTATATGTACACAAATGTACAACAAGTGCTAAAGTCGCAGCTGGGGGGATTCAAAACACAACCGAGGAACGAAATATGTAATATGTAGCCAAAATTGATAAGCAACCTTGATATAATATTCAGTCATAACAATATCTGAGAAATAAAATGACCACTATAAATACAATGTTCTAGAAGAATATAGGAAGCACAACCAAAATGTATGTTCTCGATCATTAATTGATCATAATTAATATACTAATTATGATATTATTTAGATCAGGGTTCCGTGCTGTGAGAACACAACCAAGTGCTAATACATGTGTAGTTCCATTGACAACATTGTCTTAATTAATATTGTCTTCGTTTTCCAGGAATAATACAGCATAAACTGTGTCTTGTGAGTGTTTCATTTCCACCTACCCAATCACCACCCCACCCCCCTCCAATCTCCATAGATTATCCAGCCAATATTTCCGACGGCCAGTTGAAATTTGCCATTGTCTCAGTTCTATGTTGTAAAACACCTGACCAAATTAGTTACATTGACAAAGGATGGGATAGGATGGGGGTAGTTCATATGATAAATGGATGGGATAAAGTGGGGGTAGTTCATGAAAAAGGACGTGATCGAATAGGGGTAATTCATCAGAAAGAATGGGATAGGGTGAGGTTGTTCATGATAAATGGATGGGATAAAAAGTGGGGTAGTTCATGAGATTGAATGAATTTGTATTTTTCGTCTCAGCGGGAATATTTCACCCATACACGGCTAGTTCACAATGAAGGATGGGATAAGATGGGGTAGATCATGATAAAGGAATGGGCTCTGGTGGGTAGTTCATTAGAAATGATTGGTGAGAGTAATTATGGTATTTAAAGGGCAAGACCACAATGGTTTAGGCCTACAGGAATCGTTCACCCCTTTGTTAAGAGAGAATTGATAGGGTGGGGGTAGTTAATGATGAAGGATGGGATAGGATGGGTAGTTCATGAGAAAGGATGTGATATTGGGATTGGGCATACATGTAAACAGATTGAAAGGGCCGTGTTCTGCTACTGCTAAACAATGTATACTAATGCTTTACAAACAGGTATAATGACAGTGAATTGTAAGGGGTTTCCAAAAACGCGGAACAGCAGTGAAATAGCAGTGGAAAAGCATATTACGCCTACCATATGGACTTCAGATGGACACAAAAGTATAGTAATGTCACCTAAAATTACATTATGTTATCCTCTGTAACAATCTCAAAGCAATGACTTCACAATAGGGTATTATCTACAGGTGCATTGTTTAGGGTAGATAGGTGTTTGCAACTGTAAACATTAAATAGCAATGAACAGCATACACATCAAATAGGAGTAAAACAATTTGCAATTATCTTTCACATGTATAATAACACATCACCTAACTTGAACGCACCTGAAAATTAATATAATAATCATGCAATATTCGATTTCAATAAACCACATATTAACTTTAATTTAAATGACAGCTCTTTAATAAATCTAGATATATAAACATGTACAAAATTGTAAAACTAGATTCTGTTCCATTGATGATATGCTAGAGATAGTACTGAACTTTCTTTTTTAAAAGTACTTGATTACAAATGTAGATAAAGAAAACAGCTAGAAAGGTCGACTACAGTGTACAGGCAATGACAACAATTGTTTGATTTGTGAAATAATATAATAATATTATATTTAAAAGCTTTGTATGTACAAAAGACAAGTAGTAATCTGCATACTTTCTACTTCCGCTAATGATCACAGTTTCAGAACACTGTTGTTGCTAGATTTATCACAAGGAAAATATAATAATAATGATCCTGTCATTACTACTAGTATATGGAATATAAACTATGAAATACTTTACATTTACTATAAAGAGAATTCTCAGGACTTTACAATACAGGAAAATGAAATCATTGAAATGAAAACTAGTTCTGTACACATGGTAAGTCTGAACAGGTGTCTACTGTAGGACATTGTATACTGGCATCAGGATTATGATAGGTAAATATGATAGGTAAATATGATAGGTAAATCTGTTGAAAATCAATGAAAATGAAAACCAATGAGATGCTACCAGGGCAGTAGTGCAGCAATGATGTACAGTCATTTGTGTACACAACCAGGGTATGGTTTCTCAAGCTCTCTACCAACTATGAGACCATATAGCACGACCACCATGTATTAAGAGATGACGTGTCCTTGTGGTCTTCTCGTAGTAGATACGAGAGCTTCAAGAAATTACACCCAGAGGTCCGAAGGGATCCTACTACCTATATTACCTGTAATATTTGCATTACATGCCTTATTAATGAATATCTACAAGAATTACATTGAAATAATTATCATTAATTGCTAATCAAGTCATTAAATTAGTCTGATGAATGAATGAATTACGGTATTTACTCGTGTATTATGCGCTACCATGTATAATGTGAACCCCTTTCTCAAGGGATAAAACTTGCGCATTATACACAGGAAATAACGGTAGTGCTTTACATCGGCAGCCAGCGGGAATATTTCACCCATACTTGATATTTATTATAAATTCTTCTCAGACTCAAAACCCTGCAGTGTACTAGATGAATTGAACTTGCATATAAAATACCACAACTAAACACTGAAAATACAACCGATGATTGTTTATGGATTACTATGATGATCTACATCTTGCAAAATAGACTAAATGATTTATACGGTCAGCAACATTTCAGAAAACATAACTAAACAGCTCTAGCAGTAATAAATACTTTGCTGCATTAACACAGAAGATAAATATTGTTAGCTAATACATATGTATTACCAATGCTGGGCAATATGAGCAGTGATGATTTGCCAATGTGCATTATCATATTTTAATACATATTAACCCTCTTCCTGCTGGATTAGGCACATGCACTGCTATTTAGGGCATCTCTGGTTGCCTCTAGCATGGAGAGGGTTAATTAAACAAGAATTTGAAATGTAAAATTCTATTGTATTTATTTCCATTAATCGTTGCTATTGAACATAATTAATGGCAGTATCTATATGCAGATATTAATTAGTATTTAACATTGGCATAGGAGAACTACTTATTCTATTTGGAAGTTTATTTAGAAATATTTTATAATATGCAAATAATCCTACATAATACAGGAAGAAATATTGAATTTGTAAATACAATTGATTGAAATTAGAAATGCAATTATGTTGATTTTTGTTGTTGTAATAATGCACTATATTTTATTAAACGAAAATGTGCCTGCATAATAATAAGGAACATTTAAATTACTGGGGGGGAAAAAAAATGGAATTAGAAATATTTCCTATATTGATTCATCATGCAATTAAGTTGATTATTTAATAGTGCACTGCAGAAAACATAAAATACAGTCAATGTATAGATACGGTATATACCACCGACGAAAGACGATATATATGAGATGAATGTACAGAAATGAGTAAAACCAGTATGAGAAATATACACTAACTCTACATCAGGCCCAGAGATTCCGAAACTTTCTGAGTACGATTTCATGCTCAGACTCAAAATTTACATGACGTTTTATGAACAAAACTCTGAGTTGAGTATTAAATCGTACTCAGAAAGATTTCGTAATCTCGGGGCCAGGTCTAACATGGATCAATGCTCAGGTAAGGTATCAGTGTTTCAAAATGTATTGACTTCCAATATCAATATGGCTACTGGTGATTGCATGATTGCTAGGATAAACAATTAATTTGATCAGGATTAAAAAAAAAAAAAGAAAAATGAAACTACACTACAACTGTACAGAGTTTTACAGAAATGTAAGAATAACAGCACACGTCTTTCTGTAAAAAATATAGATATGTATACTTATATAACAGCTATATGTTCATACCAAGCATATAACACCAGATATGGGAGATATCTACAGATATGTATTTGACAGTGTATATGTGTGTATACTATAATAACATCGTACACAATGTTTCTTACATAAAATTTAGCATATACCAATAGGATTAAATATTACACGTTCATTATATTTATGTTATTAGAGACAAAAGAAAAGCCAACTCAGGGTCAACATAAACTTAGTTAATTCAAATTCAAAAGGAAAAAAAAAAAACACAATATATTTAAACCACTTAAATTCATGCAATTCCATAAATTGTCACAAATTAAGAAGATTAATGTCGGAAATGGAAGAGTTTGTCTTTGGTTCTAGCATTTGAACATATACCAGAAAGTGATGGCAATTTTAATATTAACAAAACCACAAACAAAAACTATAATTCCAGAATAAATGTTATAGTTAGAAAATCCGACAAGTCAAGATAAAAATAAAATAAAAGATATTTAAAGAACCATTTATCAGGCAAAAGATGTACAACTAAATTATGTATGTATTTCAATTAATGATATATAATAGAATACATGAAAATTAACTAATGACACTATAATGCCGATTACAATACAATTGGAATGATTAAAATGGCAATGAATATATGACAAAAAAATATACACGTACGATTTCGCATATAGACCGCGTAATTAATAAATTTTTCAACGAGCAAGATGCAGTGGAAAATTACCACATCGACATCTGCTATATCATGGAAACCATAGCAACTGTGGTCAACAGTATGCACTTTATCAACATTACCGTATTCCATACCAAGCCATCGATTTCTTACCCACACTGCCGAGACCAAAGCCTCTTCAGCATGGATGTCAACATGTGTGATGGTAACAAGCAAACTAATTGAATAATTAATAAACACAACCCCCCCTTCCCCCTTACATAGATCATGTAAATTAGCATAGTAATATTAAAAAAAAAAACACTTCTCACATACTCGTTATATTAGCACCAAGATCGAACATGATATGAAATTTCTGTAGGTTTGAATCATACACGAGTACACTGAACACGTGCAAATTTGCACTAGAACGGTTGCACGGATGGGCGGATTGTCTTTGTAAATTTCTGATGTAAATTTCGTGGATGGAGTTGGAACGTCTTTCTTTGCCGTGGACATACACAGAAAACTGTTGCCTCAGATTTCACATATAGTGGAGGCAAGTCAGCTCATTTTAAAGGCACAACCTTGATTCTGTTATGTATGAATTATTGCATGCTAAATCTCCTTTTTTTTTTTAGGGGTAAAATGTGAAAATAGACATCTGTAGTTCAATTTTAGTAAACATTGATGTGAATGATGTCAGGATGAGCAGCTGAGCAGACCATAACTTTAAGTAGAAAGCAGAACACACATAAATCCATACACGTTATCAAATGTACATCATGCAGCCTTCCATATGAATCTTAACGTTTCACATCGGTCAAAATTATTTTATGGTGTACAGTGTAATAACATTCGAATACCCAGCGCTCTATATTAACCTTTTGAGGCAATTGTCCTGTTTGACATGAAACTACTTGCCCTGTAGGCGAGCGAGTGAGTGAATATGGAGTTTAACGTCACTGCGGGATGCCCTGTAAGTAAAGGACCTGTTAATCTGGGCTAGTTCATTTGTCCATCTGTGCGTAATACCTGTCCCGGACAGGCGGACAATCCTTACTGTCGATCCCTGATACCGTGCCTCAAATCCGGTTTGAGCATAGTTCTATCTACCGTTCCTAGTTTTGATACTTCATTCATTACCATCAAGAAAGCTGTTCAAAATAATTTCTCTAGCATTTGTTGTTGAAATGATCTCATTCGAAAAATAACTTGTTTTCATCATGGGAGCTTGATATATATAATCAATACAAAACATCACAAGCTTTTAAAAAAATGAACATGTTATCCTTCTATATAGCCAGGGTGGTACAATCTGGTTAGACTTCTATGGCCTGCAGTCTTTGCAATGAATGACGCTCATCGACAACGAGTGCAGGCACCGTGCTCACGTGTTGACGTACATCTCGACACGAGATCCATATCTGTGACAGTGTTCCTATATGGTAGACATGTTAAAACAGTGTCAGTAGTAGCCAGCGTCAGTAGTAGCCAACGTCAGTAGTAGCCGACGTCAGTAGTAGCCAACCAACAGCCACAGTTTCGGGTTTCCTATAGATAGGCAATCACGCTGCTAATTAACAGTAAGTCTTAAGCCAGTAGCCATGCAGCAGCCAATACTATTTTTAGGCTGGGTTTTCCCGCCGGTAGTCTCAGCACGGACTGTTTCTGAAGCTTCTCATGAGTGGCACCAGACAGGACGGCGGGCCTGCTTCTCGGAGGAATGGATGCTGGAGCAACTCTGCCGCTGTGGCTCGCTGGGTCGGGTCGCGGACCAACATCTTGTCCAGGAAGCCTTGAAGTCGCGGCGACACCTGGTGGCAAATGAGAAATAATTATTCCTTGTTGCGTACATGTGACATTAAATATTTGCTACATAGCCCAGTGCTTCATGTTTAGGTTGGTTTAATTTAACGCCATATTGTATAATAAGGTTTTAAAATAATATAAATATTGCTTTAAAAATAAATTTCTTGGGGGATGTTCCTTTCAACTGTCATAGCCATCTGTCCTGTGCGTGTTCCAAACGAAAGGAACATTTTTCGCACACTTCTCGCGCAAGCAAAAATGTCAGCAAGGAGTGTCCTGTTGTTAGCACCACCTCATGCGGTTTCGTTACTTTGACAGAACAGTCTGATTGGGAGTACTCTGGACACTGTTCTACAGTGAAAGGAACGTCCACTTGGGAGTATTGACATTACAAGGGACACAACTCTGCATACTCTACCGAGACTCCTACCTTGTGTGTATTCTTCAGTTTTGGAGGTGGCATATCTCGGATACGTCTCATGGCTTGAAGGGGCGGCTCATTAAAGAACGGCGGTTCCCCGTCAATCATTTCTATGACCATGATTCCCATCGACCAAATATCAACCTGTTAATAAAACGACGACAGCTATAACATTGACACATTTGTTGAACTACAGACAACATAAAAATGAACGTTGCTGTCATCAAAACAGTAACTAAGCCACACATTATGTGGATGGGAATGTCCAAGTAACTCTATATTTCTTTTAAATAATTATGCTGAGGCCCAACCGGCATTGAGGCCATCATTATATTTATAGGAATGGCGAGTTACGCAAGTGAGTGAACAACCATGGAGTTAACGTCACTGCAGGAATCTTTCACCCATTTGTGAGGAGGTATGTGGACATTCCCCTACTTAAAACACAGTTTTCCACATAGTCCACATCCTAATCAGAAATTAGATTGACAGATTCAAACATACCTCTGGGCCGTACGGAAGACGTGATATGACCTCTGGAGCCATCCAATAGGGCGTCCCAACCAACGACTTTCGCTTCTGAAGCTCCATTGTTACTTGTGCACAGAAGCCGAAATCGGACAACTTCACCTGAAAAGTAGATATGTAAAAATAACATTAAATGAGGGAGTTATTTGTTTTACATTGTAGCAGGAATCTTTCATCCATATGCGACATCAACAACATTTCATTGAGATCAATTGTAGTAGGAATGAACACTAACTGAGCATGTTATTGCACACAAAAGCAGGACAGAGTCAGACTTGATGTTTGCTGTTATTAACGTTTTGATTGATTTAATGCTTTACGTCATTGCAGGAATATTTCGCCCATTAGCGAGGCCTTCTGTCCAACATACTACCTGCACCTCAGAACAGCTACGTACCTTTCCGTTGTGCGAGAGCAGGATTGAGTCGGACTTGATGTCCCTGTGTATGACGCCGTGCGAGTGTAGGAAAGCTAGAGCCTTCAGACAGGCCTTGCACACCGTGGATATCTGTACCTCGTCCATCCTGAAACACACCACGCCAACACCGTAAACAGCAAATCCAGACATTGGCCGTCGTCAACAAACATGACAATAATCTCATAATGGACTAATAATTACCAAATTGAAATTTGACCAATACTGAGATATGACTCCAGTTGGAGTGAGTGAGTGAATTATGGAGTTTAACATCACTGCAGGAATCTTTCACCCATTTGCGACGAGACTCCAGTTGGAACTTGGAAGTATATCACTACATTTAATGACCGAATCTGAACCTATCAGCTGAACCTATTCAAGGTAGATCATTTTGCGCAATAAAACAATAAGATTAATAATTTATTTAAAACATAAACAAAAACAAATCTTATTCTTTTTGTTTGCTTTTGTTGTTTTAATTGGGATTTAGAGTCGCTTTCTAGATTCTTTAATTAATATCAAGAGTTGTCAGTTTAGGGCAGGAGGAAACGTGCAACATGTTGAAGTAAACCTGTGAGCAACGGCTGGTAACGACATACCAAAGATGGTAACTGCATTGCCACAGTGCATCCTATCAATATTGCGTCAGAAATGTAACTTTTGCGAACATTGATGCTGGAGCCCTTAGGGCGGGATTTAAACTTGGGACCTTTGGCTCCCAAGTCCAACATTCTACCACTGCGCTATATCCCGCCAGAAGTATATGATTGAACACAGGGAATGATGAAATGTAAAGGGAATAAATAGTGTGAACATAATATAATTAAGAATGTAATGGTGCAAGCAGGGATAGAAGTTCCCACTTGCCTGGCAGCCCCGATCCATTTCTCCTAATGTTAAAGGTATCCTACGGGCTAGTACAAATTTCAACGTTTTGTTATTTATATCATTATTCGGGCGAGTATGTTTTAAAGTTAAGTTCTAACCCTGTGTAAGGCCTACGACCATGTATTTACCTGCTGTGTGTGACAATATCAGTCAGAGCCCCACCCTCCATGAACTCCATGACCACCCACAGCTCGTCTAGCACTAAGTAGCTGTTGTACATGTCTACAATGTTGGGGTGGTGGTAGTCTCGCATCACCACAACCTGAAACACAGTCACAAACACTCATGAATCATGGTGACAACCATAGTTTGGCATGAAATGCATTGACACCCCTATTTCATAGATTATCTTGGTAAATACTTCATGGAATGAAAAACAAAAAGAATACTTAATTTTCTTATTTTATTTGCCCTAACCAAAATTAAAAAATTAAAAATATTGCACCAGTAATAAAAAATCTGTTTATATAACGATCACCAAATATTTTAACTAAAGCAGCCCATACACGATCAATATGAATGACAATAATATTGATACATTATTATTGACAAAAGATTTGTTGGTCACCAACAGCATTGCACAATTCCAATTTTTGCTTCAATATGACCCACTAACAGTCAATAATATTGTCAATTATACAGTATTGACAATATTATTGGCATTATTATTGATTGTGTATGGGCCGCTTTAGTATTATTTTATGCAGAGGGACGACGTTCGAAAGAAGGAACGGTAAAAAGGCTCAATTTGCACGTGCTGATGCTCTTCTTCACATACCTGCACATGCAAATTCAGCCTATTTGTCTGTTCATGCCAAATTATAGAGTTTTCTGCAGATAAATCATTAAAAAAACATTTTTTTTGTGGAATTTGGGGTTTAGAGTAATTTTCTATATTCACTAATATCACGACTTGTCAGTTTAGGGCAGGAGGAAACCTGCAATATCTGTAGTGCTGAATGTCGCAGTAAACATGCGAGCACTGCCAGTACTGACGGTGAGTGAGTGAATACGGAGTTTAACGTTACGGCAGGAATCTTTGACCCATTTGCGACGACAGTACTGACGGACACAGGCTTTATTTTAGTATCTCGGTACATTGATGTACGATTAAATTACCTCGTTGAACAAGAGTTCTCGTCTCTGCTGTTTCCGGAGATCCATCTTTTTGACGGCAACCTGGTGCTGTTTCGATCTGTCGTTGGTGATGCAGACGATGCCAGTGGATCCTTCGCCGATCTTCACGAAATCTGACAGAAACTCTCGTGGATCACCAGGGGAGACAACCATCTGCAGAGCTGAGCGGAACTGGAAACAACAACATTCAGAAATTGTTTAGTTTGACTTGCTTGATAATTACTTTGTAATAATTATTCTTTTTATTAATACTTCTTTTTTTTAAATGGGGGTTTAGAGCTGCTTTCAAGATTCTTTCACTTATATCACGGCTACGGGAATCTTTCAACCATTTGCGACAATAGTTGGCAGAAATAAATCCATAATTGCTGAGCGAGGTGAGTGAGCGAATTAGTGTTTTACGTCAAAGCGGGAGAATTTTTCACCCATACGTGATGAATAATAATTGCTGAATGTCGCAGTCAACCTGTGATCATCAGCTGGTACCGTACTGGACCAAGCATGATAACTGCATTGCAATGGTACAAACAGCGCATACTATCACGTCAGAAATTAACGTTTATGAACATTGATGTCTGAAGTCCAACATTCTACAAATTGCATGACCACACATCCTAAGTTGTAATGATGTTTAGATTTAATTTGAAGTGTTAAATAATTAGGGTGAATATTGATTGTGTTCATTTAGTAATTCTACATAGTTAGTTAATTAGTTGATTTTTGAAAATAATTCACATTCAACATTTCACGAGCCATGCCAAATTTAAAAAAGTGTGACAAAACACAAAAATAACAAAAGAAAATATTCAAAATCACATTAATTATTAGTAATTAGGTCACAAACACAATTGTCACATTTACAATAACCTATAACCTATTTAATACAAACATTTACATGCACAATACTAAAAGGTGAGCAGAGAGGTCATGCGAGTTAATCGTATTGTTAACAGTTCATATTAAGTGTCACATCCGGAAGTTTTAAAGGGGCCTGGGGGTACGAAACCGAACATTACCATAAATAAACCACTGGAATGTACAGTATGTACCCTGAAGTAACCAAGAAAGAAAAGAGAAAAAAATAAAAGTTAACCCTCTCACTGCTGGAACAATCACAAATCGCTGTCGTCGCCATTGGGCATCCATGGTTGTTCACAGCAGTTCGAGGGTTAAATAAAGTGGTGTTCAATGAGTGAAATGCATGTGAAATAATCCTGGTGGGACTCAAACCTGTTCATGCGAGAGTCTCTGCTGTTCGGGGCTATTTCCAGGCTGCTTGTGGGGCGGGGACTTCCCGCTCAGGGGTGGTGTCTTCTGGTTTGTCGGGGAGGGGTATGGTTGTTGCTGGTGGTGTGGCAAGTGTTGGCTGTTCGTTTGCTTATGAGGGGTCTGGTCCTTGAGAGAGAAAAGACGGGTGGTTTTCGCTGGTGGATTTAGTCATGCACTAGGTTATATAATACAGTGACAATACATGGTACATGTGGAATGAAAACATGCTGGATCGTCTTGAGATTCCTTACATTAAATAGTCATACTGTATTTGGTACCTGTTAACCAACATGATAGCCACGAATATTTGTTTTACATTATCACTCCTAAAGCAATTTTAGAAAACTGAAGTGATATTTCAAAAATACTACCTAATAGTGAACATTTCGAAATCAAAATTACACAAAAGGCATGTATTTTAGTAAATTGAAGTCAGTGATTTTCAAAAATACTACAAAGTGAAAATTTCGAAAGCTTTCAATAAATCAAAATCAAAAAGCATTTTTTTAAATTTCTATTTTTTAAAATGTTTTTAATTTGGGATTAGGACCACTTTCGATATTCTTTCACCTATATCACGACTTGTGTAATTAAATTTTATCCACTAGAACAGTGTAATTAGATTTTATCCACTAGAACAAGTATGACAAAACAGGAAGCTCAAGAGTTCATGCAAAAGTGAGATGTACACTAATAAAACAATAAAGACAATATATTAACATGATATGTAGCCTGGTAGAGAAAGACAAAGCCACAGTTGTCTGAGGACAACACAAAACCTGAAGTCTATACTCGTGTGTGTACAGTGCTGATCTCAACACATTAAATTAATGGTAACCTGTTAACTGACAAGCAGAAAATATTGACTGATCATTATATTTTTATGGTCATGATTACCGTTTCTCTTATACAATGTTTATTTTTATTTTTATGTTTTTTTGTATTGGGGTTTAAAGTCGCTAATCTTTCACTAATATCACGACTTGTCAGTTTAGGGCAGGAGGAAACCCACAAATTCCGTAGCGCTGAATGTTGCAGTAAACCTGCGAGCACCGGCTGGTACTGACAAGACCAAGGATGATAACTGCATTG
>JAVCKX010202320.1:0-14301 GCA_034780695.1 Lepetodrilus gordensis
CTCTGCATGGGTTGCACGGGTTTCTCGCACATGGTACAACGTGGATGAAGTAGCATGTCAACATTGCATCGTCCTGTTCACCTAACAGGTTATCTAAATAAACAACTTCAATATTAAAATTAGTATATTTATCGATTTGGAAAGAATCAATCATAGATGTGGTGCAGGATCATCAGCTCTATAAGTTTGATTTTGGTGTATGAGTCACTTTAACCAGAAATTACTTAAACTTTAAAGAGCTGTTTCTGTACCTAATCCAGCAGGGAGAGGGTTAATTATAAATGTATCTGTCAGTACCAGCCGCTGCTCGTAGGTTTACTGCAACATTCAGTGCTACAGATGTTGCATGTTTCCTCCTCTCCAAATCTGACAAGTCATGAAGTGTGAAAGAATCTTGAAAGCAACACTAAACCCTGATTCCCCCCAAAAAAATGTTTAAATACATACAGTAAATAAAGTTACATATAGGAAAGCCAACTTTAGTCATCGACTACAAGTTACAAAGGCTGGAGATAAAATGATCGTAGTTATTCCGTTTTATTCATACAGGATAGCCTTGAACAACACATACTTACAGTATTTACGTATGTACATCCTGATAGTCTATTGCAATGTTAATTGTTTACATTCTTATCAAGGAAGCACTTGTGCTGTAAGAGCAGAACATTAAACTTTCACAATTTTCTTAGAATTTGCATTGCTACTTACTCTATGGTACATTGGTAGACCAGGAAGAGGATATCGTAGATCGAATAGTTTACAACTAGGAAGTTGTGGATAGCTAGTCAATGATCTGCGCACTACTGGGCTTGATAAACATCCGTTTACCTATATAACTGTGCATGCCATACTTTGTGTATACAATGCATATACGCGTGTGTGTCCTGGTGTCTGAGCGCGTGGACTGTAATGTATACATATGCTGTGTGTATGCATACAGACACATTTAAGAAGCTAGGGTGCTTTATTGATTAGACTTACCGTGTACTATCAATGACTATGGTAGTGGTTCTTGGAATGAATGTAGGAGGTAGTGTCATGAGCAAGGTCTTTGACAGCGGTTCTTGGAATGAATGTAGGGGGTAGTGCTCTATTAACCCTCTCCTTGGTGAAGGCGAATTAAGTTGCCCAATCACATGCAGAAATAGAACACTTTGATTTTATTCAGCAAGGTGGAAATGTGTACTGAAATGTGTTTTATTGCTATATTATGTTGATCGAAGTTGAACTCATAAGTTCTTAGAAAACTTTGTTTGAAATTTGTTTACCGATATGTGTTAATGGTATAGATTATTTGTTTGTTTGTTTATGTGTTAATGTGTCATAAGTTCTCTCATGTTTAGGAAACTTTAATTAAAATTTTAATTTTGTCTAATAATAACATTGAGCAAAAGTGTAAGCTCCCAGCTGAGTTAATCAAACTCTTTGAGACTCTGCTGTTGCCTCCAGCAGTGACAAGGTTAAACTGACACAATATAAGTAGTTTTTTTTTTATTAAGCTCTGACATTTCTAAATTCACAGATATTTGGTTGATATTTTTTTAAACTGATCTTTTAAATGTTGAATAAACATTATTGATAAATAGTGTCATAGGTAACTTGATTTTTTTTAAAAAGTAATTTCTAAATTCACGTATCTATGGTCATTATTATGAATGTTGAACGCCATTATTACTAGTAATACATTATGTTAATTTGACAAAACACTAATATTAGAAGGTCAGTAATTTATCATAATTTGTTTTTATTACTAGCTGTCAATAGTAATCACTGATAGATTTTTTATAAACAATCATTGTTGTAAGATAATTATTTTGAATGACGCCATCCTCAATGTCTACAGGTTCTAGAGAAACGTTGACTAAGTTGACTAAGTAATAGTAGTATAGAAGGGGTCATCTTTATTGGTGAACTGTACTGTTAAGTTTGTATGTACCTAGTACATGGCTTATCTAGATCTCATTGTCAGATTTATTTATATCTACACTACATGTGGCTTCCGGTGACAGGTTGGTCCATACCTAGAATTGCTGGGCATACAGTTTATTATTATTACCTGCCCTTTTGATAATGTTTAATATTCCGAATAGTCTATCTAGCATTCCTTTGTTATCTAGCATTCCTTTGTGTCACACCCTCTACCATGTCACGCATCCTCATAGTGTCAAACATCCTCATAGTGCCACACATCCTCATAATGCCACGCATCCTCATAGTGCCACACATCCTCATAGTGCCACACATCCTCATAGTGCCACATATCCTCATAGTGCCACACATCCTCATAGAGCCACATATCCTCATAGTGCCACACATCCTCATAGTGCCACATATTCTCATAGTGCCACACATCCTCATAGTGCCACACATCCTCATAGAGCCACATATCCTCATAGTGCCACACATCCTCATGGGTTTGCTGGAAACACTAATCCCAAGGACAATCAGGTGAAAAGTTCTGACATATTTGTGGTCTGGGCCCAACCCTCTTCCTCTTAACTGTAAGCAGCGACCCATGAAACAGGCAGTCCTTGGCTGGAGAGGAGTGGCTTGTTTAACATGGGGCTGCCTATCTGGCTCAGTCACATGGCCAGTAACACGTGGGATAGCCCATGGTGGGAGTGATATCATCATTATTGTCGGAGCAGCACACACTCACTCTACTGCCAGACATGGCCTACCATTGTCAGCAGTCACATGGCACTTTCACTATGGAAACAGATTTTTTATTAGGTATTACTGGACTTACGGTGTCATGGGTGATGACTTTGGGATTTCGGATTAATTTTTTAAGTGATGGTGTTTCTTGGGAATTGGTTTTTGTGTGGATTTTAAGATACTTGTTCTGTGGATGTGAGGGAGTACAAATCTAGGGTGCAAAACAAGGGATAGGTTGCCTTTGTATGACTTTGTGTTACAGGATGTTTTATGTCCTAGGTCATGTTGTTTACCAAGAAGTTCTTTAGCTTTTATTTATGATATATTCAATTTAGCTTTGATTTTTATTATTATCTAGTGAAAATAATTTAAATTTAGACTTGTATTAATATATTTATTTCAAATGTTATCTTTTATATTTAATAGTCACTAGTTCTTTATTCTGACTTCAATCTTTAATTGAAACTTTTTTTTTATAAAAGTTTTATTTAATTTCTTTTAATTATTTTTTAAATCATTTTATTTCAAACTCATTTTCTTTTCTTTGTTTAGTTCTCTTTTTTTTCAAATAATTTTGGGAATAATTTATTTCAAACTCTGCTCTCTTTTTTATAACACTTTGTTTAGTTTAATTTATAATTTTTTATTTTATTATTTGGGAATTATTTTATTACGGACACTTTTCTAGTTTTCTTATAAACTTTATTTTTTAAATATTTATGTTTGTAATAATTTAATTTCAAACTCAACTCTCTTTTCTTCCAGGCAAAACTAGCAGGAGGCATGGATGCCTTCGTTCCGAGTCCTGAATTCTGCAACATTTCCCCGAGCGAGAGCGACCACAGTCTGCCTACGGGTGACTTGGCGCCATACGCGGCCAGCCCTAACTCCTTGTACATGTACGAGCAGGAGAAGCATGACATGCAGAACACCATCAACGGTTCTCTGTGCAACCCTGCCACAACCTCCACAACATTCTTGTCCAAGGAAGACTTCGACTTGAAGCCTCAGTACGAACTCAGCAGCCTTGACCTTTCCCTGGCGGAAAGCTGCCTGAACCCCGGAACCCCGACGAGTTCTTCCAGCAAGTTGTGGATAAAAACTGAGAACTTCCTCGATTCCGATCTGTCTTCGGACGCGATATTCTCCATGGACAACGGGGACATGTCCAACGGTCCAACGTTGGCGGAATTGAATATGGACGAGTCTTTGATCGACGAGGTTGTGAACCTGGTCAACGCGGATTCGGCGTTGTCCACGGTGGTGGGCAGTGCTTTGAAGGGAGATAACTCTGTGTCTTTGTCGTCGATTCTGTGCGCGCCTCCGATGAACGTGTCGAAGGTCACAGACTACCATCAGCCGTCGGCAAAGATGGCAACGTGCAATGTGTCTCAGAGGAATGGGATTCCTCCCTCGTTCTCACAAAGCGTGGCGCCATCGCCGAAACCGACATCTTCAAGAACTCTGATGACGCACGTGTCACACAGCGTCCCCCAGTCAACTGCCCCATCATCCACAGTCACGTCAAACTTTCAGACTGAGAAGTCGAACACGATGACGAACTTTCTCCCAAACAAACCCAGGTTTCAGTTTCAGAGGGTGGAGAAGCCTCACGTGCAAGACAGTGTCCGTGGATGCAAATCGTCCAATGTCATGACGAACTTCCAGAATCAAAAGTCCACCCCTGGTCAGATACCGACGTCGACCACGCTTCACAAACTGTTACTGCAGAAGTGCATGGGGCCAGTGCGTGCGCAGTCTCTGGGGTCCACAAGCACCACTGTGGTGCCAATGGCAGTGAAACGGTCAGCGACCATCGCTCACCTCGGCAATGATGAGGTGGAGGAGAAATGGCGTGAGATCGAGAAGTACATCCACGATACGGGCGAGGACGCGAAGTCATCCACGTCATCATACAGCAAGAGGAGCCGCCATGGTGAGTGTTTAGGAGGTCATCTTTCGGGAGTTTTGCATCTTCTGGAATGCATGGTTATTACCGCCTTTAACCCTCACCCTGCTGGATTAGGCACAGCCACTACTTCTGAGAGCATCTCCGGGTGTCTTCAGCAATGCTGGAGACAACTAAAGATGCCCTATAGAGCAGTGTTTGTGACTAATCCAGCAGGAATGGAATGGAAACTTACTAAATCAAACAAAGAATTTTTTTTAAACAAGTTTCTGCTTGCACTAGTGCTGCTGGGATATCTTGTATTTGAGAAACGACTCAGGCTAATGTTTTAGTGTAAATTTAATCTGGTGTTACTAGTAATTTAACAGTGAGTCCAAGTTTCTTTTGAAGTTGCCACAGATCCTGGCTAATTTGCAGACAAGGATGTAACACTGATGTGCAATAGATGACAACCTTGAAGCAGTATTTTTTGTCTACCAGTATATCTTTACTGATGGTCATTGGTTGCATTTTCAGAATTAATTTCAACTCAGTTGATAACTATTTGGAGAGAAAAAAAGGATGAATGAAATAAATAATGGATAGATTGACATTAATATTTTTATTTTGACGTTGATATTTCTTCATTGAGATATGTTGCAATAATTGTGTTTTATGTTGAAATGTACTTTGAGATATTAATAGCAACACCCACTTGGTCATTTAGACCTCTATCAGCACAGTGTTTATCTGTTTACTGGTAATTGATATATTTTTTCTCAAGACCTATAGGTCAGCATAATCACTGCACCAGCAAAAGTATTGATACATTCGTGGTGTTTTCATGTTTACATGTCCGTTATATTTACATATGGAGAGGAATATTAATAATAAATTTAATTTAAACCATTTTTTTTTAGTTTTTTATCTTTTAAATTTCTATTATTTTAATTTATTTGTATTTTTTTAATTACAAATATATATATATATTTTTTTATTAATTGTGTATATTTTAATGTGTCATTCCAAATATTTCCAGATTCCGGGAGTTCCGTCCTGACATCCAATGAGGACCCAGAATCGGATAACGATGTGTTCAGTGATAGAGACTCCGATCTTGACGACGACCTCTCAGACGAGGAGGGAACCCTCAGTCAGTTGTCTGCCCTTGAGGACTCTCTAGCCGTCAGCGGCAAAAAAAAGGACAAGCAGTATTTCTGGCAGTACAATGTGCAATCCAAGGGTCCCAAGGGGACGAGGTTAAGACTCGAACTCGATAGTTCCGACCCGTACCACTTGAAAAACTTTGAGGACCCCGTCTTTGACCCCAACAACACGCAGGTGGCCGGAATCCGGCACGGTGGAAAAGCACGGAAAGGGGACGGAAACGATGTGAGGCCAAATCCCAAACGTCTGTGTCAGATCGGGATGCAGATTAAGAGACTGAATCGAAAAATAAACGAGGTGACATCGATGGCCGAGGCCACGGCTTCGGCGAGAAACCAGTCTCGGAAAGAGAAGAACAAGCTGGCTTCAAGGTCAGTTTAACCCTCTTTCTGCTGAAGGCAACTGGAGATGCCCTAAATAGCACTGTCTGTGCCTAATCCAGCAGGAATGGCTGCAACATAAAACAATAAAAAAAAAATTAAAATCATAAATCCAATATTTAATTTTTTTTAAGGATTATTCATAACAGAGAACAACAGACTTTTTTAACAATACTTGCCACAATGCCACATGCTGTTAATATTTTATGGTTACAAAATAAATGATCAACATTCCAAACTTATAACCAGCTGTGTTCCTTTAAAATTACATTGTTTTCTCTCGCCATTTCAGAGCATGTAGATTAAAGAAGAAGGCTCAGCACGAAGCTAACAAAGTGAAGCTGTATGGATTGGAGAGAGAACATCGTAAGTAGAGAATCTCCACCAATCATCTATTACACCCCTATTTCGTAGATTATCTCGGTGAATACTTCATGGAATGAAAAAAAAAATATTCATTTTCATTTGGCCTAACCAAAATTTAAAAATTTTAAAATATTGCACCAGTAATAAAAAATATGTTTATATAACGATCACCAAATATTTTGACTAAGTATTATTTTATGCAGAAGGATGACGTTCGAAAAAAGGAACAGGTAAAAAGGCTCGATTTGCATGTGCTGATTGATGGTCTAATAATACTAATTCAAAATAGTGGTGTGTTTTTTTCATTCCATGAAGTATTTACCGAGATAATCTATGAAATAGTGGTGTCAATGCATTTCATGCCAAACTATTGCATATGTTTGTATCGATAGACAGGAATTTGGAAACTAATATATTCGGGCTATTTATTTATCCAAATATTTAAAGCATGTTTTCTCAATCATCACTCAATTTCACACAATTTTGTTTACGTCTTTCCCTCATTAATTCCTCACAAAGTAAATAATGACATCACACTCGTTGTCTTGCAGACCAACTTATGGATGTCATGACATACATCCATGCTGAGCTGAAGAAGCACTTGTTGGAAAAGGGGGAGACAACTCCCAAACAATCTCTGGTTGATAAACTCGAGGAGCTCATAAAGACGCATCTCAGTAAGTTGACATTTAAAAAATATATATAAACAAAAAATAGTACAAAAAAAATGGGGGGTACAAATACTCAACTTTCTTGTAACTGATTCATTAGTTATTGGTTTCATTTTGGGGATTACCGTATATAAGTTCAGATTTTATTGTCAATCTTGAAACATTGTTCTTACAAGGTTACTTTCTCAAAAACACATACTTGATGAAACCCATATTATAGTTATATCATTTTACATCCATAGGCAGTACTAAATTAAGTATCATAGCATATGGACATTATTGTATTATATATCACTACCGGTACCTATTATGGGTCAATATTGTGAAAAGTATCTTGGCATATGGACAACGTTGAATACCATATTTGGACAATAGTGGCTAGAGTATATATTACCATATATGGACATTGAACAATATTTGATTTTAAATTACAATTTATGGATACTATTGGATTAACCCTCTCCCTGCTGGATTAGGCACAGGCACAGCTCTTTTGGGTTTGGGGCATCTCTGGTTGCCTACCGCATTGAGAGGGTTAAGTGCCACGTATGGAGAACGTGACAAACGAAAGCTAGAATTACTATAATAAGAGTCTGTTCTGTCACTGTAAAGAGCCGTTAATTAATAATTATGCAGTGAGAAGTGATGTGGCATCACAGAACAAGATATTTTGAGAAACGCAGATTTAATATCATCACAACTCGTTCTAAATATATTCTGGAGAAGTTCAAGTTTTTGATAATGTCATAGTGACGCACTGTATAATGACGAACATGCAACTTCCACCATCTATCGCAACCTTTTTCACGAGACTGTGCATAGAAATATAGTGTCCATATGCCTGGGTAGAAATAAAATCAATAAATTAGGTTCTTCTGAATTAGTTTTGTGACAATCAAAAATTGCAATGGATCTTTTCATCAACATTGTGGCATTTATGTTTATATGTCAGCTACGCAGTAGAGTGGCAGTAGACTGATTGCCAGAGATAGGAACCGTAGGTGTATTGCAGTCACGATTCATGATAAATTTAGACGACGGAGGGGAATATTATATTACCTTGAGTGTGTTTATTTCCGTGAGTTTAAGCGAATTATATTCTATTAGGGTTTAATCTGTGAGTGGAATTAATACTGCTTACTGCTCAAGTATATTTTGATTGATAAAAGTTTCATTCATATTTATATTGTTACTGCATTCTTCCAATATAAAATTGTGATCTATAATCTCTGCACAGATTTATTTTCAAATGCCAAAAAAAAACAAATACGATAACAGTTTCATTCATGAACAATGATTCACAATGATGTTTAGAAATGGATATGGATTTAAAGTAATAATTTATTAACTTATTTACATTGTCGGTCACCTTATGAATTATATTTGTCAAATTTTGTATACCTGTATATTTGTTCCAGCAAATCAATAATTTTACATCATTTGTTTTACAGAAGAGATGATTGCAGGACATACGACGGACTTCGTCAATAAAGTAGTAGCTGCCTACGAGAAGGGTGACCCGGCAGGTGGCCTTGACCTCAGGAAATGAATATCATTGGCTGAACCATGTGACAGGAATTTATAATCCACCAATGAGATTGAACTGTTTTTGCGCCAGTATGTGAATAGTGAAGATAATCGACTGTGATCTTGAGAACTATTTTGTGCTACAGATTGTTACCCGAATGTTACATGAACGTTACATGAACGTTACTTGACGATTATTTGAATGTTACCTGAATATTACGTGTTTATTTGTATATTGTCAAATGAATCGTTAGATGTTGCATTTATGGAATTGTTACGTCTCCTCAATGTATTTGTAGACATATTGGATACATTGGGATTTCTGTCATTATTATTGTTCATTAGTGAATCTCTTGTCAGAATTACTTAGTTGAGTGGGTCAAAGGTCAATAGTTATTGAAGGATAATTTAGTGTATGATTTTAAAAAAACACAGTTTTTATGATATTGATTGGATAATGATTTATGCATGGGTCATAATTATATCGTTCATCATCACTATCATAAGATTTTTATAATTTGATAATAATTTTACAAGTTTATATATGATGATAATCATATTTAGTTATCACTGTCCAACAGATCTGTAATCCATTGTACTTTGGAGCAAGTTGGTGGAGAAAAACAATAGAAAAAGACTTGTGAGCAGGATTTATAGTTATACTTCGTTTCGTTGGATAATTTTCGAATTCACATTAATTAGAGACTTTGCGGTCAAATTCATAATTATGGTTGCGACACAAATTGGTTATTTTGGATAAATTTGGTAGGTGTATCCATGTGTGTATCATAATTTATTGTTATAGATCTGAAAGCTGGTAACCATTACATCAATTCTAAGTAGAAAGTTATGATTTATGATAAATAATCTCATGAATATCGCATTTAGATGTATCATATTACCAATAAAGTCTCATATTTACAGTTAACATGGAATACAGATTGGGGGGTCAAAACTCAAGGTCATCAATGTCATGCACCGTCTTATAATTCAGCCACTGTCAAGAAATGGGAGGTGGGGAGGGAGGAGAAGAGAAATCTTTATTTTTTTTCTTTGTGTTCTTTTTAAAGTATACTAGTATTCCTGGCAGCTTAAGGTAATGTGATTACATTGCTGTATTTAGTGAGAAATCGGGGTCTGGTATATATATATATATATATATATATATACTGGTACAAAGAATTATGACATTGTGGACAATTCCTGGAGGAGTTTATTTATACAAAGTCAAAGGCCCATTTGCCCAAAGGATGATTCCTAAATATTTGCAGAGTAATGTTTTCCGTTGTGGTGTAGCATTGGTTCCTCCCCTTCGTATGTCTCATAATTATTTATAATCAGTTCTGTCTTGTACAAAACAGCGCAACTCTTAATGTAACCTGAACTCCAACCTTAGAAATGGTGTACAGTAATTACCCTAATAATTCAGACACCTAAATGTTATTACCTACCAGTAATTAATCTACCAAATTTTCATCCCTAAAAATATTAACATGACCATTTAGTTTCCGATCGTAATTATCTAATTATCTAACACCATTTTGTTTTTAATCTATTTTTTATTTTATTTTTAAATCCTTAATTTAATTACCATTTCATTTACATTCATATTTTGGACTTGAATTTGGATATCACTATTTATACAAAAACCAATCATTTTCAATTTTAATATTTTTCTAATAATTCAAACAGTAACAAATTTTATTATTTTCTCATGTTCAAATTATTCGGGTAATTATGATAGTTTATTGATAAGGTTGATGGTATGGTTGGCTTGAGAGTTGCGCCATTTCACACAGGAGAGCGCTGGTCGATTGTTGTGTCTCGTATCCTTCAGATCTGCCAGTATCTGAAAATCAACAGGGAAATGTGATGCTTGGGTTATATGCTTGTCAATTTTTTCCATTGCAACTTTTCATTATAGAAGCAGCAATGACAATTGTTGATACATATCAAACTGTCACTTCCCGTATTTTCTGTCCTGTGTGATAACGACACGAAATCCTTTTTGTCAAAGTATTCGTTAACATTCTTTTTTGTATATATTCATGCCATATATTTTCATACAGATTATCATCTCGTCTAGTCTAGTTTGTTGAATACAATCTAAAAGAAATGGTCAATGCATGGAATAAAATAAAAATGTATATTATTGTTGATTGTTGTGTTATATATGATCTTTACTTGTTATAAGTTTGTATATAATTAGAGATGCTGTTAACATGGTGAAGAAATACTGTTTTGTGTTGCTCTATTACATTACTTGCAAGTCTTTGAATAGAAGAATGATTTACCGGTGATATGACAAGCCAAATTTAAATTTTGAAACATATAACATAATTTTTAAAAAAAAATTCACCCTCAAATTCAACTATTATTTCATTCATCACATTGGTTTGTATTAGTAAATTATTAAACATGCTTTTCTATAAGTTACATTTTGATGAATTAATTCAAATTTGGCAATGTCATTTTCAAATAATACTGTAATTACTCTAATAATTATACAGATATAAATAAATACACATAATAATAATGGTGAATTAACTCATACTTATATGATATACACATAGAATTTCAAGTTTGTTGGCAAGGTCTTTGAAACTGAATTTATTAAAATAGTTATTCCTAGTCAGTGGTGTTTTATTAAATTTCCCCAAAACTAGTCAATGTAGTGATTCCTTGAATTGGACATGTCACTGTAAATAGAGGAAGATTTTATGGTTTTAGTTAGAATCATTTTGCGTTCATCACAATACATACAATCAAATAAAAATCAGATTTTGTCGCCTCCTTACACTTTGACATTATTTTGCTAAGCAGAGCTACTATATATATATTCAAATATCTGAGCATTAGGTTTGTAACTGATTTTAATGAGATTGACAAACAATACTCTGCACAAATTTGGCAATGTTACTGTCAACCAAAACACCGGAAGATAAAATAAAATATAATAATCTTTGTGATTAAATTAATTTTAATTGTTTTTTTTTACTTTCAATTACTAGTATTTTTTTTTAATTTGTTCTATCTATTTAGTATTAAATATTGCAAGTATTTACCATGAATATTACTTGTGTGTTGGTAAGAGAGTACAGTTCATTGTATGGTAATGGTTGTAGACAGCTGGTGGGTGGGTGCGAGGATAGTGATATCGCTGAGGAAGGTCAAGGTTGACTGATTTTGTTGACAATAACAGTGCATGTTGTTGAATGGGTGTGACAATGAATATAATAGATGTAACTATGATTCATGGCTTTTAATGAAGGTTTTCACAAACAGCATACTAAATTTATTTTATTTTATTGAATTTCCAATAAAATTAAATCAACACACCCATTTCATGAATATGTGTGATTGAGGTCTTAATATGAGGTTTAAATGGGAAGTTCAAAAAGACTATTGATATAGTTGCCTCATCCACCCACTTGGCCCTACACCCTTTACTCACCCTTTACCCACCCCTCCCTCGCTATTGAAATTACATGAATGAATAATTTGTCCATGAATATAATTTATGCAATCTAAAATTCAATGGAAAATCATTTTATATAAACTAGTGAAATAATGTCCTCACCCACAAACGTTCTAACTACCCACCCACCCACTCACCCTATTTATATTAAATGTATGTCTCAATTGAGATTATATCCGAATGTGTGCTCATTTTACATAGAAATATTGTAAATAATTGTAAAATCATGTGTCATAGATCTGTCTTTCATGTCAATTATTAATAAGTTTATGATTATTGATTGTACAGTATTCTGCATAGATAGTGTCAGTGACACAAATGCACCCCTTTTCTCTTTGCTCTCTCACAGATAAAGTATTTTATGGTGTTCTGTAAATAGACTTCATGACACAAACAAATATACCCCTGTCTACTTATTACAATGTCTTGTTTGTATTGTTTGTTAGTGAGCTATCAATTGTCCATGTATCATTGTGTTTGAAATCCTTTGCTTCAGCACCTGTGTTCTCTTTAGGTGTCTCAGCATATTTGATTGTTGTCATAGAAATATGCATATATATATGTGTACATTCAGCTTTTCATCAGCTTTTCATTGCAGCTTTTCATTGCAGCTTTTCATCATAGTTCCAGGGCGTTTAAGTCTAGTAGGGACTATTTGTGACAACCCAGGTAGATATATATGGGTATAGTTTGTATATATACAATGTATATATGTAGCATTGTCTGAGAATCTTGTCAATAAGATGCTGAGAAAATTGGCTGTGTAAATAAGAGATTATTTTATGAAACAAGTTCAGCCTAGAGATGACTTCATAACTTTCAAAATTACTTGTTTTTATTTACTGGAATGTTTTGTAATATTCTGTCCATTGATTGGTTCCATTGCTCAGCCTTTTGCATTTCTGGAGTGTTTCATAGAAATTGAATATTTTGTATGTGATCTTTGTCCTGTTATCGGTCGGTTATATATTGCATAAGTTATTACGGGTCCAAATTCATGTGGAAATTTTAAGCAAATATTGTCCTAACATGAATTCAACAAATAATATTGTTTGTACATGCAGCTTTTAAATGTAGCATGATTTTCATATTTGGAACAAAACTTGGGAATTACAGTAAAATAATGTCATGAAATTATTTTAATAATTTTGCCAGAAATATTAATTGTTTCACAGATTTTATAATTCAACTGTATATAGTGTTTTTTTTATGAGAATGATTGATCATATCAATCATGCTTTTTTATATAAAGTAAAGGTATTTACAACATTTAAATTTAATGAAAATACAACAAAATGATATTTTGTACAATATATGCTGCATGGATATTGAAGACTTTGTATTGTACTGACAAAGATTTCTGTGCTGCTCCAGAAATGGTTTTAACAATATTTCAGAGTTTTGAAGTCATCTCTATGCTATTGATATAGGGCTTTCAAACAAGAGTTTGGACAATGGATGGTCTTTCAAAGGACGAACGGGTTCTTTGGGTTACATATTTGCAATTATATATATTTTACAATAATTAACCTTCGATTTCATACTGGAAAAAAATCTGCAATAAAATACAAACTGAATAATTCATGTATTTGTACTCATTTTTATTCAAGGAATTTCAAGATGCAGCAATGAGATCACCAATGGAAATGTTGACAAGGAAACAACCATTGTCTAACATGTCTTCAATCTGGAAATGACACTCTGATACTGGCCTACACTATACAACTGATACTAATAGTATCATCTCCCTTCAAGAAGACATAACCCTTTATATGTTGGGTCAGTGATGAGTAAAAGCATATGTGGTTGCCTCTAGCAGTACAAGGATATGGCAATACTACCTAAATTACCAATGCAATGTACAACTGGTATATGTAGAAAACACAGCTAAGCTATTATATAAAGGAAATAATCCTGAAAGAAGAAACATACCTGGTACGTTTTTCAACAATTCGGCCAACCAACCAGTCAACCAATTTTGAGCACACAACTTTGGAAATACAGTAAAAGAGTCATAGAATGATGACGACAACAGTATGACATGGAATCAATCCCAATAGTTAACTTACTAAATCGACAAAACACATAAAAATATACTTTATTTGTTCAAAGAAAGTATTAAACCACACACATTCCTTTACTTTCATTCAGCCATTAATTTCACCC